>JADDOH010000670.1:0-19940 GCA_016648135.1 Agrypnia vestita | reverse complement strand
GGCGGCATCTTATTACAGATGCTAGATACCCAGTAGCTGAAAATGCCCTTTCGGACTAAACGCTGGGACTACTGAAAGTAAACAATTGTAGGCGAATTCTAAATATAGGCCTCTATTTCCCCCACATTCCTACAGATTCGTCTCTTTTTTACTCCCTTTATATTAACTCGTGGCGTTTGCTTGCTTGCTTGCCGGCTGGCCATCGGAAAAACTTTGGATCGATTTTTGACCCTTTTCCCGTGATCCAATCGAGCCGAAACTTTGCAAGCAGACTCGTGGCGACGATCAAGAAGATCTATCAAATTTTCGTTAAAAAAATTTAATAATTATAGCATAATTTCGGATTTTTAGAAATATTAATGGTTTTTTCAAATTGGAATCATTATAAAAGTTTGATTACTAGCAACGGCGGCCCGATGACGTCGCGGAATATTTTCTAAATTTTAATTACTCCGTCGGTATACATAATAGGTACTTCACTACGAGTTTAGAAAATCTAAATTGACTGACAAATGTTTTTAGAATTTAATCTTCAAAGCATGAACTGTCTTATCAAAGCTCAAAATATCTGACATTTTAGAAATATATTAAATTACTGTAAGTTTAGTGTTATGTTATACGTTTTAATTCGTCTTTATTTGTTGTTATATTTTACAAAGAAAGGGAGTATAATAAAAACTTGTTTTTTATGGGTTATTTTTTTATGAATGTTTCCAATCTGCCGGTATCGGTGAGCATGCGAGGAGGATTAGATTTATATACTTTTAAAGCTTCTTCTAATCTCGATAATCTCGTCTGATTTTTCGGTTCGGGATTGATGTCGTAAAATGCCTCGAGATCTCGCGGGATCGGGATTGCATTCCCTAGAACCAACTCTGTTGACATTTAGCGGCAACTTCCCTATCTCGGCTTTCTGTTGCCTCCATCCGTCCACCTTGTTGGGGATCCCCCTTCCAGCTCGTCTGACGGACCTTCCTGGAAAGGACCCTGGAAGTGAGGGCGGATGGGGGACAGGAGGATAGGAGGACAGGAGGAGTGTCCCTCCCGGAGGCTCCTCGCAGGGCACCCTGTAGGGCCGCGGCGGTGGAAGCGTGCCAATGTGAAAACTGTTATGGTAATTTCTGCATAAAAGGCGGACGGACGAGTCATATTTTATTCATAAGTGTGGCGAAAAGAAATAAGATGAACCGAGGTCGGAGGGGAACACGCCGGGAGCTCGCGCGTACTCAATCCTTTTCGTTCTTCAATGTTTATAACTAGCTATAACCCCTCAAAAAGTCTAAGTTTAAAAAAAAGAAAAAACAATTACACCAAAATAAAAGAAAAAACATATACGAAGTTACGGACGTTACACGATGTTACGAGAACAGACAGACAGACAGACAGACTGACTGACATAAAAGGTTTTTTTTTAATTAAATTTATTTGGTAAATGTACAAACTTAAAAAACTTAACTTTTCAATATAATATAACTAGCAGTGCCCGCGCGGCTTCGCACGCGTTGATTTTTTTTCTCCTTCCAGAACTTTCAAGAAATTTATTGAATGTACAGAAACCTTCTAGACACACCGACACATTCCGCCACTCAGTTTAGAACCTTATAGAACTTTCGGAAATTTTCTAGAACCTTCTCCTTCCAGAACTTTCTACAGAAGATTTTCCGGAACCTTCTAGACTCACCGACACAATCGGTGCGTCTATTTTGAAAAAATCTGAAGCATTTGCGGCATTCCCATAACAAAACAATGAGCTAGAATACACATTTTCGTCACCCACTCCCACCCAAGCTCAGCCACCCCCACCAAACTCGCACATTTTCAATGGGACACCAAGGGCTATCCACCACCATAAACACCAGGGGGTGGTAGTATCTGGTTGTGGAGAAAACTTGGCGGATAGGGAAACACGGGTTTTTCTGCGTTTGATAATATAATATCTTATACGTATATATCCTATATATAGTATTATAATGCGTATATAGATTATAATATAGTAGCTATATCTAATATATATATAATATATATATATATATATATATCTATATATATCACTGAATAATACACATTTATATTACACGCTTACCCACTTTTTAATGAGAATTTATCCTCGTGTTTAAAAGTGGGGGGCATTGTCATATATGTATATATCTATTGTTAATGTAATCGTTAGTGCAAGACATTAGATTAAATAAGTAAGATATAGACAAAGAAACATTAGATTGAGTTATAAAAATTAAGTAAGTAAGATATAAACAACACAAGAATACAAAAATGTAAGACATAAGTAAATAAGATATACACAAGGAAACTTTAAATTAAGTTATAAAAATAAAAAATTAAGAAGGTATTGCAATAACATTTAAAAGTATGTATACATTGATTGTTTTTGGTAAGATTTTTTCATTGCGTTAGTGTGTTAGTTTTTTGTAGAAGATTTTTCAATTTAGTTTTGAATTTTCTATAATTTTTTTTCCGTATTCATTTCATTGGGAAGAGCATTAAAGAATGATACTCCTTGATAGGAGAAATGGTGTTGGGCTGTGCTAGTATTACATTTAGGTATAAAAATATTTCCAGCTGATCTCGGTCTATTACCAAACATCCAAATGTACTATTATTGATGTACATCTTGTGAATTTGAAGTGTCGCAATTTTTTTATAGATTTGATTAATATTTAGGACGCTAAAAGTGTTGAAAAGTTCTCTTGTTGGTAATATTGAGGGTTATTCTAAACTCTACACATTTTAATATTCCTTAGAGACGAACAGGAGCACAGCATCTTGTAAAAACAATCCGTGCTTCTCGCTATTTATACGATAATGCAGACATAGCGCATTCATATTACAGGGTTATGTATTACAAGCTAGTCCACTATATTTTACAAGTAGATTCCTGCCTTGATTATGAGTCGAAAATGTTCAAGCAACCATGACCTTCATCCATGACGTGACAAGCAACCATCAATAGTTATGGAGTTATGTAATTTATTTATTTATTTATTTTATTTTGGGGAAAATTAACAGCAAAACAACAATCTTAACAAATATGAAATAATGGTTTTTAAAATTATGACAATTACAAATTTTCCACTGAATATAGTAATTTACTTTAACTTACTTTAACAGCGAGTGGGGAGGGTGGAGGGGAATGTGGGACGGGAGTAGAAGGGAAGATATAATGTACGAATTAGTTTGGGTGCGGTAGTGTAGATATTGTTTGTTTTATGTTTCTTATCGTTGAGCTGAAAATGTCAGTGTGGTGATAGTTTGTGTCAAATGAATTTGTGGATCTGTACATAAAGGAGTTTTGTTTTGAGTTGGTCTTACAAAAGGGGAGATGAAAAGTAGGTGAATATCTGTTATTGCGAGTTGGGATGTGGTAAGATATTCGTTGAAGAAGTTCCGGACTATATACTAGATTATAATTAATATCAAAGTGTGCATTTTTTTTTCAATATATCTGACAATTTTTTTTACAAAACGCTGATGTATTATTACAGTAACTTACATCGATTACGACAAATTTATTCGTTACTAGTTAAATAAAAACCCTGAAAAAATTCCAATTGGAATGTTTTCTATTTGGATTTGGAAGGTTTTTATCATTTTATTTAATTTGTTTTAAAGGGAATTCTTTTTTCATATTACATATAAGTTACTGTAATGATAGAGTCAAACTTTTTGCAAAAAATAAGTCAGAAATATATTTTTTTTTAAATGCCAACATTGATGTCGCATATCTCTTTAACTATTAATATATTATGTCATGGTTGCTTGAACATTTTCGACTCATAATAATCAAGTCAGAAATATACCTGTAAAGTATTGTGGACGAGCTCTGTTACACCCTGTATAGATTCTCTGGTGTTGAGCTGTCTAGATATCTATGGAAACGTAATTCTGACTGCGAGAGTTGCCAGTTTTTTGTCATATGTTCTTACCGGAACGGGCGGGTTTTGGTTCACGCGGGAGTCAAAAATTTAATACAGAGGTATTTTAATTGATTTAGTTTACTTTACTTTTCGAGAACTGCGCTGTTAAGTGAAAACTTTGGCATTCACAATGGATTGACTTTAATTTTTTATGGGAGCTTCATGTCTAATGATTATCCGACAATAGACCTTTTTAATAATTTATAAGTCCCCACATTACAAAGTATTTACAAACAAAATTGCATTCTTCAACTTTATATAAAAGTTTTCACAGTAATAACGAGCTGACACAAAGAGTGTCAAGTAGCAAAAATATAACACTTGGTAAATTGCATATCCCTGTGATACATACCGCAACTGCTCAGCATCACTACACATTTAGAGGTGTGAAATGGTTTAACGAATTGCCGTTTGAAATGAGGATTTAAAAAAAATTTGAAGCATTTAAGAAAAACGTTAAAAAATACCTTCAGAGTTAATTAAATTTTTATTTTATTATACAGGGTTATTTGTAAAACATTAATAACCTCGCAGGACTATATTCCTGCCTTGATTATGAGACGAAAATGTTCAAGCTATCATGACCTAATATCAATGGTTAAGGAGATATGCGACATCAAAGTTTGCATTTTTTTTTTCAATATTTCTAACTTTTTTTTGTAAAACGTTGGACTATCATTACAGTAACTCATATCGATTACGAAAAATTCATTCGTTTCAATACAAGTTACATAAAATGATAAAAACCCTGAAAAAATTCCAATTGGAATGTTTTCCAATTGGAAATCGAAGGTTTTTATTTTTTTATTTGACTTGTATTAAAGGGAATGAATTTTTCATTTTCGATATAAGTTACTGTAATGATAGTCCAACGTTTTACAAAAAATAAGTCAGAAATATTGAAAAAAAAAATGCAAACTTTGATGTCGCATATCTCCTTAACTATTGATATTAGGTCATGATAGTTTGAACATTTTCGACTCATAATCAAGGCAGGAATATAGTCCTGCGAGGTTATTAATGTTTTACAAATAACCCTGTATATGCAAGCCACCTACTTATTATAAAATTGTGTGAACATTTTACTATATAATTCTATAGAATAATATATAATATTTATTTATTTATTTATTTTGAGTATTCACAAGTTCACAGTGCAATAAATCAAAGAAACATCTTGAAATATCCTACTGGAGCTCAATTATGAACGACTCAATATATCAATGTAATTTCAGATCTTAACGCTAATCTAACCAATTATATAAGAAATAAAACAAGAGAAAAGTGAAATAAACAAAGTATGACAACAGCGATAAACAAAGTATGAAAACAGTAATAAAAGCAAGAAATCAAGAGAAAAGTGAAATAAACAAAGTATGACAACAGCGATAAACAAAGTATGAAAACAGTAATAAAAGCAAGAAATCAAGAGAAAAGTGAAATAAACAAAGTATTAAAACAATTTTTAAATTAGTTTTTAAAACAGCACTAGTTTTTATACATATGGACTAGAAACAGCAACACTGACAGAAAAAAGCATACAAAAATTAAAATGTACACAGCGGGCCATGGAAAGGCAGATGCTCGGCGTAAGCCTTCGAGATAAAATCAGAAATGAAGAAATAAGACGCCGAACAAAAGTTGCTGATATTATGGACCGTATTGCGAAACTAAAATGGCAGTGGACTGGACATATGGCTCGACAGGAGGATACCAGATGGGCACCCAGAATCCTACAGTGGAGGCCCTGGACAAAAAATAGAAGCGTCGGAAGACCTCCCAAAAGGTGGTCTGATGACATAGTCCAGCAAGCAGGAAGAACCTGGATGCGAATGGGGAGAAACAGAGACGAGTGGAAAAAAATGGAAGAGGCCTACATCCAGCAGTGGAGGGGAAAAGGCTGAGGAAGAAGAAGAAGGAGAAGTTTTTAAAACAACAGTTTTTAGAACAACACTCTCCCAAACATCGCATTCTTAATAATACTTGAATTCGTATTGAATATATCAATACTTGTGCGGTTCGTTAGCTCGTTACAGGACCTACTAGCTCGTAAAATTAAGAAGTTCCCTTGCGATCTCGTATGGTGTCTCGGAATTGAGAAAGGATGCGACTGTCGTATTGAGTACTCAGGGATCCTGATACTAATCTTTTCCAGTAGATATGGACGGTTGATTTTGCCAGAGATATATAATATATTAATTAATTTAAAATATATTAAAAATACAATGATACTCCTAACCTACACACGAGTTTGTGTCACTCTTGTAGAAGAGAAATATCCATTATAAGTAACTGTCTCTATCTTTATTGTAAAAAAAAGATGTACCTATTTGTAATAAACTTTAATTTAAAAAAATGATGATAAGTTTGGCAGAGTGTCAGGTATGTTAGGTCAGTAACTAACTAACTTACCATCACGCCGTAGAGAGTATAGAGCGCCATACTCTTCTGTCCTGACATACAGCATTCGCTTCCTCTACATTCATACATCTTCGCATGCAAGCTCGACGGTTGTTCAGGCTTCTAACAGGACCATCTTCCAGTATCTGGTTAATCTGGTCATGCCACGTCTTCCGTGGTCGCCCCCTCTTTCTGGCGCCGTCAACACTTGCATTATATATCTTTCTTACCATTCTTTCCTCATTCATTCGCTCAACATGTCCAAACCACCTGAGCGACCCTATTTTTATTCTATGTATTATGCTGCGATCAGCTTTCCATTCATTCCTAATATCTTCATTCTTTACTCTATCATACATGGATTTGTCACACATACGTCTAAGGGATCTCATCTCCACTGCATTCAATCTACTTCCGTTCCTCTTCTGCCAGCTCCAGGCTTCACTTCCATACATTAGTGTTGGTACCAGTACTCCATTATGTTACGCAACTCCATTATGTACCATCAGGTGTGCCGATTTAGTAAAAAGATTAAAAAACCCAAATCCTCAGAATTAATTACTTGGGTGTATAATGTGTAAGGACAATGAGTGCATTATTAGTGTCCGCGCAGTGAATGTCAGTGAGATTTAATAATGCAGTGGGCCGCCGCTCCCGCGCGGCCGGGACGTGAGCGGCATGCGATAGTCTCGTGCGCGTCACGAGACGGGCGCCGGTGCATAGCATTGCAACTGTTTTAATAATAATAATGAAATATGTTGCATGTGCTTAGGGAGCGTCCATAAACTAGATATGGATGATAAGAGTTCCGGAGAATTTAAGTTATAAAAATTAACTAATTCGCACGCGTAGATTTTTAGTACACTGTTTGGATCGTCATAGAACGTTCTCCTTCTAGACACATTGACACATTCCGCCACTCAGTTTAGAACCTTATAGAATTTCGGGAATTTTCTAGAACTTTCTCCTTCCAGAACTTTCTAGAGCAGGTTTTTCCAGAACCTTCCAGACCAGCTACACGGTCGGCACGCCTATTTTGAAACAATCTGAAGCATTTGCGGCCTTCCCATAACAAAACAATGTGCTAGAAAGCACATTTTCGTAACCCACTCCCACCCGCGCACAGCCACCCCCACCAAACTCGCATATTTTCGATGTGACACCAAGGACTATCCACCACCGTAACAACCGGTGGGTGGTTGTAGCTGGTTGTGGAGAAAACTTGGCGGGGAGGGAAACATGGGTTTCTTTTTACTCCCTTTATATTAACTCGTGGCGTCTGCTTGCTTGCCGGCTTGCCGTCGAAAAAACTTTGGATCGATTTTTGACCCCTTTCCCGTGATCCAATCGAGCTGAAATTTTGCAAGCAGACTCGTGGCGACGATCAAGAAGATCTATCAAATTTTCGTTAAAAAATAATAATTATTATAGTATAATTTTGTATTTTTCAAATTTTAATAGTTTTTTAAATTGGAATCATTACAAAAGTTTGATTACTAGCAATGGCGGCCCGATAACGTCGCGGAATATTTTATAAATTTGAATTACTCCGTCGGTATACATAATAGGTACTTCACTACGAATTTCGAAAATCTAAATTGACTGACAAATGTTTTTAGAATTTAATCTTCAAAGCATGAAGTGTCTTATCAAAGCTCAAAACATCTGACATTTTAGAAATATATTAAATTACTGTATGTCTAGTGTTATGTTATACGTTTTAATTCGTCTTTAATAGTTGTTATATTTTACAAAGAAAGGGAGTATAATAAAAACTTGGTTTTTGCGGGTTACTTTTTTTATATATATATTGTATGTATATTATATGTATAGATATATAGGATCAGCAATAATGCGTCTGTCGCCAAGTTTAATTAGACCTGTCTGAATATGAAGTTGATTATAATTGATGCGTTCGATCGGAATTCTCAACCTGCAATACACTCGGATCCTCGCGGCACTTGCGCGCGTATAGAACGGCACCCGCGCAGCACTTTATCTGGCACTAATAGCTTCCCATAGCCGAGATGAAGTAATCATTGTCACCGCGCTGCTTTCATTATAACGGATCCTCGCAGATGCGCCGTTATCCGTTACTTTTTCGTTAAATTCACATTGTGCCGAATAATTGCGCCGTGGATTCCGCACTTCGGGAGGCGACTCACCCTGAATACGTGCTGCGAAAGCATAATCACTTGCCCGCTCGGGCGCGTGCAGTGAGGCCGAGACGGTGTGACACTACAGCTGGACACAGGACAACCGCGCGCTCCTTGGGGGGCTTAAACCACCCTCGGACCCTGAAGATTGGATCTAAAACACAATACTACAATACAATAATAGATATATAACAGATGTCTCATAGAAAACGAAGCTATTTTGTATACGGGAAAATAGGCATGCATTACTTTTCTCTAAATTCCAAGTTCCAAAATTAGAGAATGTTTACAAAAAAACGTCAATTATACAACTAATTAAAGAAAACATAACTGCTAAATTTGAAAAAAACACATCATTAAGATTCAAAAATAATTTTAAAATCCCAAAATATAATACCAAACTGTGTCAACAAAACTACATATACTTGGGCATAAAAAACTTCAATAACCTACCTACAGATATTAAGAAAATCGATGACTTACAACAATTAAAGAAAAAAATAAACCAACACTTTAGAT
Organism: Agrypnia vestita; assembly: GCA_016648135.1. Classification (NCBI taxonomy): domain Eukaryota; kingdom Metazoa; phylum Arthropoda; class Insecta; order Trichoptera; family Phryganeidae; genus Agrypnia; species Agrypnia vestita. Next base: position 10,933 of record JADDOH010000670.1, on the reverse strand, counting down.
CGATACAATTTGACAATGCATAACAAGACAATGCTAAGGAACAAATAAGCCAAATCCAAAATAAACTAATAAAGTGTAAGCCCCTCACCAAGCACATGAGCAAGTCTCATTTTTGGAGAGGCAAAGCAATAAAATAAAATGTATCTAAGTAGATTGTAATAGATAAATGTATTACGATTTAAATGTAGTTTTAATATTAAATAAAAAAAAAATAAAAAAATAAAAAAAAAGTCTTTTTGTGTGTTCATAAGACTTACGACCTATCGTACGGCTGACTTCAGTGATCACTTTACGCAGTGTGCCGTTCGCCAGTTCCACCCATGATAGACTACCACATATATCATTTTTTTGGATGTTGTACGTATTGCACACCTCGTCCCTTATGTGAGTTGTATTTTTATAACCGCCCTGTGTGGTTTGAAAATTTGTCATTCCCATAAGTACACAGATGTCGCCTTCGGTATGTGATATCTGTATTTTTTTAATGGAGTTTTTTTAAGCAATATTCTTTATATGTGTATATGACATTTTTCATATACATAAATAAAGATTGGGTGATTTTTTACAAGCAGGTGATTTTTTTTATACAGGGTGTAACGGAACTAGTCCACAATACTTTACAGGTAGATTACTGCCTTGATTATGAGTCGAAAATTTTCAAGCAACATGACCTAATATCAATAGTTATGGAGATATGCAATATCAAAGTTTGCATTTTTTTTCTAATATTTCTGACTTATTTTTTACAAAACGTTGAAGTTTCATTACCAAAAAAAATTAACGCAGTCATTGAGGATTACCAACTTATAACGTACCGAATTCGAGATTTTATAGAAAACACAACTAACTAACTAACTTACCATCACGCCGTTTCCCCGTGGGGGTTGGCAGAGAGGATAGAGCGCCATATTCTCTTGTCCTGACATACAACTTTCGCTTCATCTTCATTCATACATCTTCTCATGCAAGCTCGACGGTTGTTGAGGCTTCTAACAGGACCATCTTCCAGTATCTGCTTAATCTGGTCATGCCACGTCTTCCATGGTCGCCCGCTCTTTCTGGCGCCGTCAACACTTGCGTTATAGATCTTTCTTACCATTCTCTCCTCAGTCATTCGCTCAACATGCCCAAACCACCTGAGCGATCCTATTTTTATTCTATGTATTATGCTACGATCAGCTTTACATTAATTTCTAATATCTTCATTCTTTACTCTATCTAGGAAACATAGGAATTTTAGCCTGTATAAATTTATGTGTGTATTTAAAGGAAACATGATTTTGGAAGGGATAGATGTAAAAAATCTAGAATTCAGTAAATTTTAAAGGCCCCACACCAAGGTTTATGCGCGGCAAGAGGGTGTATTTATTGTAATTATTTTCAAGCAAACGAAACATGGATTTTTTTTATTAATACATACATTTTTTTAAATGTATACATATAGAAGATTGTATAAATTTTTTGTACTCGAATCTAAAGTATAGTTTGCGGTGTACGCTGCTTCCAAGAGGACACTCCGACGAAATTGCTGCTCGGCGGTTGACAGCGATTAAGCCACACATACGGTTCATTAGAAAAATAAAATATAAATTTATTTATTTATTTATTTAACGCCCTTATTGGCTTTTACAAACATACAGAATATAAATTTAAAAAAATAACATAAGACAGATAAAATAATAATACAGTTAATGGTACAAATAATAATAGTTAAAAGGTAAAATAATAATACAGAAAAATTTATTATCCATTTCCATTTCGTTGAGACGTAAAGAATTGTATCAGCTTTATCCCATACACATATATGTAGAAATATACGTAGAAATATACGTAGAAACTAGACATATAGGTTAATAGCAACACCTAGGAGAAATTCGACACGTGAAAAAAATGGCGGACCAGCGAATTTAACTTCCGAATTTCGTGGAAAATTTTCATCGTTCATAAAAAGACATAGAAGGGGGCTCTTTATAAAAAAAAAACCCTACTTGGTGCCCCAAAGAGACTGCATTTTCGAACAGTTTAAGATTTGGCATGCTGATCGGATGTATAGTTTTTTAAATATGTTGTCGACCTGGTTGAAAATGTAGTTTCGAGAAAAACGCATTTGAAAATTTTCTGAAGGATAATTCAACATACAAACTAGATTTTTGAATTCTCTCTTCTTTTTGTTTTTCACCCTTAGTCAGTTATTTCTGGACCACACAACAGCTCCTCAACATCAAAGGGTGGCCAGGTAGCAGACCCGTTCGATAGCCGCACATCTGCCACTCGGCGCGGTCGTGCGCTTCGAACGGTTTCACATTAACCGCTGTATCTCCGTCAATTTCACAAATTTCTTTAAAATATTTGATGATAGTAGTCCTAACAAATGCATCTTTTACCGTAGTCTGGGGCCTTAAATTAGTAATCCTCGGTGACTGCATTTAATTTTTTTTTCATTTTTTGTATATGGCTGCCTTTGCATTTATACCCCACATATACATAGATTCACGACTACTTTCCAAAGGTGAACGATGACGCACGGAATCGCCACCACCGCACCCGAGTCGGGAATTAGGAAAGAAATATTTTCCTTCCCAATCTCCGCCGATAATGATTGATATTCTGACACCCGAGATACACCAGGCCAAGGCTTACTATAATCCACAGCTGACAAATTGTACTTAACTTTTTCCTGGTACGTCGAGTGCCGATTCAATCTCCACTTCTCCTGGTTTGGTCGAATCCGTAACATATCGATCTGCCTCTTCCGAAAGGCTTATGTGTACTGATTCTTCGTCGGATTCGAATACCACACGAAAATGAATGTCGGGTCCTAAAGAAAAGAACGCCGGCACACAGCTTTCCAACTGACACCGGGCGGATTTTCAAAAGTTTAAATCCTGGCTAGCGGTTGGCGCAGAATACGTCGGATGTCAGTTTCGACCAATCTCCCAACGAGAGGTCTCATCTAAAATTACAAAAGTCGTAAATGTAAATTAATTAAGTAATTGCACGGGCGTAAATAAATACGTCCCGTCTTTTGAGTGTTGGAGCAGCGATCACAATCTCTCGAGCCTGTCTCCACCGTGTGTCAAGTGCTCTAGTACTGCCCAGACAAGGCGGGCAGTCGTCTGTCTGCTGCTGAGGCCTCGGAGAGCAGACAGATTGATGGCAGCCTCCCTGCAGACCACATCCCGGAAGCGGAGCCGTGGGAAGGCTCCGGCAGCGCGCGCCCGCCTGGTTACCAAGTAGCGCCGGCGCTGGTTCCTGGCTCCTGGCTGGCGGCCGGTCGTGATGCTGCACCAGACGGACGCCGGAGACGCGCCACCTACAATCAGCCTGTCGTAATTCAAATTAAGTATGAGCTGCAAAGTAAGCGAGACAAACTAGTGTTCTCATTCAATTAGCGATTGTAGAGATGATTGGCAACTCATCATGTCTTAAGGCTGGACATTCACTGTAAGTGCATTTTTCTCCGTTTTTTTTACGAAAATGGGTTTTTTTATTATTGCAATTCTTTAGGGCAATAGCTTATATAGAACAGTTGTTCTTACATAAAAGTAATAAACTGAACATTACAATAATTAAGAAAATATAATCATCAATCGACAGGCCGCGGTTAAAAAAACGTTTTCTTTACAAAAAATTGAATTTATTTTTTGTATATTTTATTTGTGTTATTTTATCTACTTCTTTATTCTTGTTTTTTTAAATCAATCTCTTATTTTATTATCATTCTTTTTGTATTGTAACTCATTTTCTTATATTGTATAATTGTGATTTAACCTAGAATTAAGGAAAACTATTACATTTAAAAATATAACTGCCTCAGGACAGGTTTCACCTAGTGAGGCGTTATGAGCTAAGTGTATAAAAAGTCCTTTTAATATACCTACGTGGTCTGTTCTTCAGAGGGTTGCGCTTCCCGTGGGTGAACGGAACGCTCTCGAAAGGCTCCATAGTAATAGGATCGCGCGGACGACGCGCGAGTCTATTTTCTAGCGGTTGGGTGGCGGGCACCGCGCGGTTGTGTCTGAACGATCACATACAAACCTACGTAAATAAGACCCGCGCGGATCCCACGCGATTCCCGCTGTGTCTGCACTAAGTGCTTGTTTAGACACTATTATTTAGAGAAACCTATGCCGTCACTCTGATCTCCTTTCACTGATCTGCAGTCGAAACCAATTTAATTGTCCACCCCTTTTATCACCTATCAACATCCACGTCCCAGCAAGAGCCACTAGAACACAGTGCATCTTCCACATTCCTGTAGCTCGTACCAATTACGGATTACGCTCCCCCATAGTGAGAATGTGCCGAGTCTACAACGACTTGTTCACCGACATCGACATCTGTCTTGTGTCTCTATACCACTTAAGATCACAAGTGAACATAATTCTGCGACGCAACATTGAATTACTACTTGATTAATAACTGAATATTGATTCGTTACTGCAACACAAGATATAAATAAAGTTAGATAATACGTATACTTTAATATTGTTATTTGCTTTATTATGTTTTGTTCACTGCTGTTACAATTGATGTCTTTTATTATAACATGCTTACTAGCTGTGCCCGCGCGGCTTGGCACGCGTAGATTTTTAGTACACTGTTTGGATCGTCATAGAACTTTCGTGAACCTTCTAGAACATTCTTTAATGAAATTTATCGAATGTACAGGAACTTCTAGACACATCGACACATTCCTCCACTCAGTTTAGAACCTTACAGAACTTACTGGAATTTTCTAGAACCTTCTCCTTCCAGAACTTTCTAGAGCAGATTTTTCCGGAACCTTTTAGACCTACTGGCACAGTCGGCGCGCCTATTTTGAAACAATCTGAAGCATTTGCGGCCTTCCCATAACAAAACAAGGTGCTAGAAAGCACATTTTCGTCACCCACTCCCACCCACGCACAGCCACCCCCACCAAACTAGCATATTTTCGATGTGACTCCAAGGGCTATCCACCACCATAACAACCGGTGGGTGGATGTGGCTGATTGTGGAGAAAACTTGGCGGGTAGGGAAACACGGGTTTCTTTATATATTATATATATATATCTATATATAATATAATATTTAGGTCCTTACATATGAAATTGGCGTTTTGCCGTACTGGCAAATTTGATCTCAAATATCTTCTTTTGGTTAGGAATTCCAAATCCAAATTTATACAGCTATTTACTCATGTATTTGTGTTTTGAAAATTATAATTCATTTGTTTTTTCCTCAATTGTTTTTTTCTTGGCGTCACTCAGTTTACAAAATGAAAAACTTGAAATATCGCGTTATTTACGAGTACGAGTTCCACCGTGGCACCAGTGCTGCAGAAACGGCTCGAAGGATTAATGATGTGTATGGCGACGGTGCCGCAAAAGAAAACACAGTGCGTTTTTGGTTCCAACGTTTTCGTTCTGGAAATTTCGACCTGCAGAACAAGCCCCGTGGACGGCCGGAGACCAAAGTTGATAATGAAGAATTGAAGGCTATTGTGGAAGCGGATCCATCGCAAACCACATCCGAGTTAGCTGCAGGCTGCGGTGTTAGTGATAAAACTGTTTTAATCCACTTGAAGCAAATTGGTAAGGTGAAAAAGCTTGAAAGGTGGGTACCTCACGAATTGAGTGAAGCAAATCAACAAACGCGCGTTGACTGCTGCGTTGCATTACTCAACCGGCACAATAATGAAGGGATTTTAAATCGAATCATTACCTGTGATGAAAAGTGGATCCTGTACGATAATCGGAAGCGCTCATCGCAATGGCTGAACCCTGCCGAACCAGGCAAACCATGCCCCAAGCGAAAATTGACTCCAAAAAAGTTACTTGTGAGCGTTTGGTGGACTGGTGTTGGTTTCGTTCACTACAGCTTTCTTAAATCTGGCCAGACGATTACGGCAGATGTCTATTGTCAGCAACTGCAAACCATGATGGAAAAGCTAGCTGCTAAACAACCGAGGCTGGTTAATCGCTCTAGGCCACTGCTGCTTCATGATAACGCTAGACCACACACTGCACAACAGATGGCTACCAAATTAGAGGAGCTTCAATTAGTCTAAGACATCCACCGTACTCTTCGGACCTTGCCCCAACAGATTACCATTTTTTTCGAAATTTGGATAACTTCTTGCAAAGGAAAAAATTCAACTCCGATGGGGCAGTCCAAACCGCCTTCAAAGATTTTATTGATTCCCGTCCGAATGGTTTTTTTAGTAAAGAGATCGATGAACTACCTATGAGATGGCAAAAGTGCATAGATAGCAATGGTACATACTTTGATTAAATAAATATATCATAATAAAAAAAAATCGGCTTTATGTTCCTCCCATACTAAACGCCAATTTCATATGTAAGGACCTAATACATAAGTGGTGAAAACAAAGTACGTTTTTATTAATTATAATATTTTATTTATAAAACGGTGCCACAAAGGGAATTTTAAAAATTTGACTAAAATTTTTTTTGTTATTCAATTTTGGAATTCATGGAAGATCTTGGCCTTCTTAAGCAGTGAATTTCCGAGCTCTACTTGAATTTTTGTAATGTTATGGTTTTTACGAGATCCTCATCTTGACCCATTTCAACCCCCAAACCCCTGTTTTTCGGTCAGGAATATCCTTTCCTTAGCTGATGGGCTCCCTTTTTAATGCTTCGGAGGTTCACTCTTCGGCCTCTTTTATTGACCAAGGCAAGAAGCCACATTGATTATTAAAGCGATACATTTTAAAGAAAACGAATTTATATCGTAATGCTTTAATAATCTTTCCCGCTATGGTGGGGGAGTGACGGGTGCAGCAATTTACTCTGTTGCGCAGCCAAATCTCGTCTCAGATTTTTCAAATATATCGATCTACGCAACAGCCTTTAAAAACCGTATATATTCATTAATCTGTTTAGCGTCATATTCAGTATTGAATAAACCAGTTACTTTCAAGTAGGAATTATTTTCATCCTCACTGTTAAAAGTATGTTGGCTCTTATATCAGCTTGAAGACGATTGATGAACCGAAACATGAAATCGGCTCATTAACAGAATTTTTTATATTTCTGATAAAACATTATTTCACAGAATATTCAAAAATCGTTAAAATATAGTAAATAAGTTTTATATTCAAGAACACATTCATATTTGTGAAATTGTAATTTTTCAGAACAAAGTTCTGTGAAATATTTTTAATAACCAAATTAATTAATCAATTAGAAAGACATACAGAAAAATCTAATTCATGAAACAATATTTGGCTACTACCCTGATTCGAACTCGGGTCACCTCCTTTCCGGGGATGGTGCTCTGACCACTAAGCTAAAGAAGCCTTGTACATTTCCGTGAATATATCGACGATATATGTAATTCTCATTAAATAAGTTTTATTTCAAGAATGTATAAATTTTATTTATTTATTTATTTTTATTTGATAGTTGCATTATATTTAACAAAACGGTACGCGCTTTTTCTCGCAGTTTTTGAGAGTCAGTTTTTTGATATATTTTACGCGGAAGTTTCTTGAAAAACACATTCTTTGCTTAAATTTTGTTTTGGTTTATAAGTAAAGTTCACCCTATTCTTACAAAGTTCTTCGAATAAACGCTCTCAAAGTATTTTGTTTAGTTTGAACTTTTATTCAAGACGTGACCCATGTCTTTAATCTCTGAATTTGAAGTAGAGTTGGGGAGAGTGGGGACGTATGAGTCAATTTTATTAAAAGAGGAAACAGAAATTTGTAGAAAATGAAAATGTAGAATTTAATTTTACATGGGGCTCTTACCTTACATAAAAATTATTGCTAAATTATCGCAAATATCAAATTGCTTATGAGGTTTTATATAAGCTTACTCCGTCCCATTCTTCTATATAGTACGGTAAATTATTGCAGTTTTATAGGATTATAGAGAAATGCGACATTTCTTCCTTAATAAAATTGAAACTTGTTCAGTTTGGTTAAATAAAACATTCAAAATTTTCGAAAGGTTTTTTTTTCTTTTATTATATTTCACAGCCAAGTTTTTGAGGTTATGGTATCACAAAAACCACAATGGCTAGAAAAAAACAATATTTCTTAAATTGTGAACATAATATTTTTAACGTAAATATGCAGTTACCTGAGGAATAAATATTTAGGTACTTATTTATAGCCAACACCCATGAAATATTAAAAACGATTTTTATGAAGATATTTGAATATCTTCATAAAAGCTTCATAAAAACTTATATATAACTATTTTAAACCCTAATGATTGTGCTGGGTGGAACATGAAATGGTTCCCATCTTTGCCAAGTCCTATATGTACTTAATGTATTTGTTGCCACCTTCGGCTTTGCTGGCCCGGGGTTCAAGCCCCATCACCGACGGTTTCATTTCGTTTTTTAGCCGTGAATTCGATTGAAATTACGGACGCTTTACGAAGTTACGGGGACAGACAGACAGTTGGACAAACATACAGACGGACAGACAAATAAATTATTATAACTGGCATATGCTATCACCCTTGAATAATACAAAATATTTGTTTCATCCTCACAATTTGACTTGAGCTGGATAACTAATTCAAGAAAGAAAAAATCATTTCTGTTTCTATTCACAAAAACCAGCTTTCACAATCAATCTCATATTAATCCCAATATAAGTACATTCTGTAAATACATTACCAATCATCATTATTTTCAGTGAAAATTATAATAAATATAGCTGTAACCCGTCAAAAATGACTGACGTTTTGTGATTTATTTCAGCTTTGTATTCATTAGTAATAAGTTATACGTTAATGTTAATGTCACAACAACAAAAAATGTTTTGCAAAATCATAAAATATAAAAAATACACAAATTATTTTTAAATTAACACACATTGCAATATATAAATTAACTCACGGTTTCTGTTAATCTAATTGATCCTACATAATTAACTTCGGTTTTTCACGTAATTCCACTGAAAATTTAACTTTCACAACAAATAAAATTATCGCGATATTGTAGTACCTACCTACCTACGTGAATTTCGTAAGCGTCGTTCCGATCGCGAATTAAGGCTGTTAAAATAGCGCGGTCTAGCGCAGCGTGGTGCCTTGGTAGCGCTAGTGACGGACGGAGAATCTGTTAATTAAGATAAGTTCCTAGGAGGATTAATTAATTTGAATGACTATTATGCATACAAATTTTATGTTTATTACTGCTGCATTTATAAATCGTCAACTTTTGTTATTTATACAACTGAGGCAATAACGACATATTTGTCTAAAGAATACAAACTTATAAAACACTAACTCACACGCACGGCTTCGCACGCATAGATCTATGTCATATTTATGACAATTTGTATATTAACCTTAACATATAGCTGACATTTTTATAAAACTGTTTAAGTTCTACAACTTTTCTTTAGAAAGTATTTGAGTATCTCTTACAGTTAAGGCAGCGTTCGTAAAAAACACGTCGCTCGTCCATTTTTTCGTTGACTTCAGTTGTAAAATTGGTCGGCACAAAAAGTATTTTTATTTTTACGGAATAATATAAAAAAAACGATTAGAAGCCTTCAAGATGTGGACCTACAGACGTGCCCTAGAAATTTCCTAGAGAGACCACATTTCGAATGAAGACGTTCTCAGCAGGATCAATGAAACCAGGCACATGATGAATATCATCTCGAAAAGGCGTTCAAAATGGATCGGGCACATTTTACGCCATGAAAATCTGTAAAAACTATACTGGAGGGAATGGTAGAGGGAAAGATTGCTAGAGGGCGCCCTTGCCGTGAATATCTTAAGCAAGTGTGCCAAGATATGAATTATGCCTCCTACACAGAGCTGAAGAGGATCGCCGGAGACCGAGCAGAATGGAGAAGGAGATGTACTTTGCTGAAGAACAATCCCACGGATTGAAACCCAAGAGGAACAAGAAATAGCTTATGTTCACTCTGAAATTCTAAATATTCGTGAAAGAATTTAAGAAATCGGATAAGGAGTTTCGGAGATTACCTCCTACATCCAAACTAACAAACTCACAAACTGTACCTCTATATATATATATAGATTATAATTAAATACTCTGGAATCATCATTGACTCAAGATTATGATGAAAAACACACTGAATATATAACTAAGAAAATTAAAAAAAAAAACATTCTTCAAAAAATAAGGCTAATAAAAACTTATAAATCAATAACTGCTCCATTATTTTATACTTGAGTAACGAAAGAAACATTAAAAAGTTGCATATTCAACAAAATAAAGCGATAAGAATCAATAAAAAAATAGATAGATATAAAAAAAACAAGTTCATCGATTTAAATTGACTTATCTTTAATAAGTTGATTTAAATTATGTAGACTAAACAAAATGATTCTTATATGTAAAATTTTAAATAATAGAACGACTAAATACTTCAAAAATAAAATGATTTTGTAGACATAATCCAATAAATGTAAACAAAAATATCAATTCCAAATGTAGAGAAAATAAATAAATTAAACTGTTTACATTACAAAACATTAAATGATTGTAATAATCTGTCAGAGAACGTAAAAAAATAAAAATATCCGCATATTCAAGAGGGAAAACACACCTGACATCACAGAATAGATATTAGACACAAGCTAGAACTATTATGTAAAATTGAATATGTAAATGTTCGGTTTGTATGATTCAAGTATAAAATTATTTTATTGACTAAATAAAGACATAAATAAAAAAGAACAACTTCGTTCATTCACCATACCATTATTGGTAGGCTACATTAATCCGCTGGAATGCGCCTCTACAAGCCTTGTTCCTGTGTCGTTCTCACAGCTGTTCCAAGGTGTCTCCAACCAGATGCATCGCATCCGTCCCCCGTTGTGACACTTTTCCTAGTCCCCACTGCAAATAAGAAAGAACGTGAAAATATGAAAAGGCACCAAATTCGCAGTGGAGTCTTGTTCCATTTTTCCTACACCCTACACATTCC
>JADDOH010000669.1:0-43816 GCA_016648135.1 Agrypnia vestita | reverse complement strand
CGTGAATAAGTGCCGAAACAGCAGGCTGTTCTCTCATAATGGATTCCAGGCGTCGAGGGAAACAAAATAGGAATTTTAATGGAAGGTAAAATTCTTTTATTATTGATAATGGGCAGGCAGCTTAAGCTGATAGGCCCATATCAATGTCTCTCATTTGAATATCCAGCTTATTCTTAAATTGGTTGACACTGGCTGCAGACAACACAACGCCCTCAGGCAAACTGTTCCACATATTGACCACTCTATTGCTTAATGCATGCTTTCTTGGGTTACACGAGAACCGAGACTTGTTCAACTTCAGGTGATGTCCTCGTAGGCCCACATTAGTGTTAAATGCAAACATATTTGTCATATTAGGAATATTGTAGTAGCCTTATTAGGAATATTTTATAATATAGGTAATCATACAGCTTTTTCAAGTAAGGGCCGGTTGTATCGGCCTGTCGATACACCGGCCCGTAAGGCGGTGTGTGTGATTTTTGACATGTGACATCAAAATCATTTTTATTCGACATTGTGGTATCAGAATGTACAATATTATATAGGATGTCACAGATTTTTCTGACTATCAATTGATTCCATAATATATTTTCAACAGGAAAAGTAATTATTTAGAATTTGAACAATACTTTTTTGTTAAAAGAAATGGATTTTGCTGCCAACTCGAAATGAATTTTGCCATTAGGCATTGTTGACAATAACTATGTTTTCTACATCTCTTCATAGGTTTGCCGTATTACTCGAGTGCCGCCACTGCTAAAAAGCTCAATATTTTTAATAGATTGGGCTTTTTAGTTTTTAATATAATTTAACCAGAATCATATTAGTACAATTAAATAGTAATAAGTTACGGAATTTGATTGAGAAACGAGTAATAAGTCATTCAAAAAACTTTCGAGTGTGAAGGGTTAATGATTAATTTATGTAAAAAAAGGTAAACAAAATGGCCCAGAACAGGGAATCGTGGAAAAGAAGAGTAAGGAGAGCCAACCCCAAAGGAAATGAGAAGTGGGTGAAGAGGACGAAGAAGAAGTATAAAAAGGTAAAATATTAATATTTATCCAGCTTAACCGGTCGGGTGCCGGAGCGCAGATCTGCGCTCCCTAGACACGTATGCGAATTCGGCCTATTTTACCTGCGTTTATGGGATTTTAAAGCTTATCATTGGTTGTCTCAAGTTTTTGAATGAAAGAACGAGTTCTGTTTGTCAAGTAGCCTCATTTGCCTCGCAAACCGGACAAAAAATCATTCCAAATGTCGTCTTCGAACCACGTATTAATTTGTCTGTTAAAAAAAATATAATTTTTAAATAAAAAATTGTTAAAATTAAGTATTTTTATATTCTTTGATATATTCAGAATGAAAATATTTAAATACAATATCTTTAGTTTTATTACTTCCATGTTTTTATTTGATAAACATGTGCGTACATTTCTGACAGTAAATTTCGTTAGAATACGACCACTATAAATTGGCATGCGAGGGGGGGCGTTCCTGTCGCGTATCAGAAGTTGCAAGGGTGTAAATTTATTACACAATACAGAATGTCCGGTGACCGGTGTTGTAACCTTTAACAGAAATTTGGTCAGGCAGCACTAAAGAAACCAAGCCGTAATGGCGGCCGTTCTATCTGTCAAACTGTCAGATGGTAATATCGGTCCATTATTTGCTTTTCCAGCTTCGCAAAACTTTAATACTTCATTGGCAATTGTTCTGCACCATCCCGGACTGTTTTGGACATAATAATTCAGTGTGTATTGGTAATCGAGATGTCACAGCTCCCAAGCAAATACAAAATTGTACTGAATGACAGGGTGAGGGGTTACCGCCGGGTGCGGGCGGGGCAGGTTTTAGTTCCAAAGTCGCCGCACGCCAAGTTATTGTGGTCAAGCAATATTAATTTTCATAATTAAATGAATAAGTAATTATTGTTCAAGCAATTATTGAAATATAAATAATTATTTAAGTCTGTATATTGAGAAACCAGAAACTGCAACTTCTAATCGATTATTGTTAATTTTTACATGAATATAACCATCACAAAAAAGTGTCTAAAAAACAGCAATCGTGCGCGAAATTGCGCAGTATCCGACTGGTTAAATATGGAAAAAATCTACATGTGTATTGAGTTTAGAGCATCGGAATACACATTTCAATTTGAACACTTAATTTTATTAAGATTAAAAATAGTAAAAATACTTACGCTACTCCCTTCTTGGCAGAGAAGGACACTCTTCGACTGCGCGTAGTGTCAGTGGTCACTCCATCATCGTCAATGTCTAGGGGCTTCAAATCGAGCTCCGTTAGAGGGTGGCGCACTTTTGGGGGTTTTAGGATGGATGACCTGCGGCCCCCTCTGTCTTTAGACATTATATTGCTGCAATGAAATTAACTTATCATCTTCATCTTCCACACAATAAACATTTGACATCTAACATTAACTCCTGTGTCCTAAATGTCGCAAGTTATTTCAATTACAAGTCAAACTATATCCAAAAATGTATGCTGCGGACCGTAAAGTTGACGAAGGTATTCATCATGAAAAATATTTTGAAATAAAATGATATATTCAAGATCAGTTAAAAATAAGATCATTTAAAATGTTTTCAACATCAAACAATCATAGGAAAGTTGCAAACGACATTCTAAAGCTAAACTAAACATATTCAATACGAAAATAGAGTTGATAAACAATGATTTATATGAAGGTTCGGAATGCGAATGGAGGGAAAACCAAGACTGTTGCAACTTACCTGTGTCATACGATTAACGTTAATTAATTGAACTCACGCTCCATCGATTTCTAACAGCGATTATATTTGCGATTAACAATTATTAGTTTCTTGACAAAAGTCAGAAACGATTTCAAAATTAACCGAAACTGTAAACGATGCTTTTCAAACCGTTTCAAATGTCGCAATCTTGGGATACCAACATGACGACACTTAAAAATCAAAGCCTTTCAGTTAGGTACTGATTATTCTTTTTTTTAGTGCTAATGTTGGTAACTGATAGTAACTGTTCCATTGTACTTATCTTCAGTTTATTTCCATTGTAGAACAGCTTGTCATAAATGTCATCGATGTCTTCTCCGAGCAAATACGGTTTGTTTGTTTGACATTTTTGTTGTGCGACAAACTCTTTTTGTGTTGTGACGTTTATATTATTTTAATTCCAGAAGACGAAGCGGCCACCAGTAACACTCCTCAACCAGAATCGAGTCCTGTGTCCAGTATACCGGATGATATGCAAATGGATACAATAAGACGATATTTTGCGTACAAACTTTATGAAACCGACGGCGCGTCTGAGACATCAGACGAGCCCGTCGTTAAAGTTTTAGACGAGCTATCAGTCGATGGTATTGTGGAGTATATACAAAGCGAAAAATGCAAAAACATTATAACATTAGCCGGAGCGGGAATTTCTACATGTAAGTGTCAAAGGCTTTATTTCCTCTATATCATTTATTAATGTATAAATCATTTTTAGAAGTGTGTGAACTGAATCAGAACGGAAGACTTTTGGTTCAGTATAAACAATTTGGAAACAGTTCAATTGTGATTTTTTTTAAGTCAAAATGCTTTTCCAGCACTCAGTTGAATTTAGAATCAAATGTATGGCTCAAAATCATAAAAGCATAAGTGACAAAATGCATAGGTAGATAATTTTTTTCAATTCAGAGTGAGTTTTTTTCCAGGGTTCAAAAAAATCCGATTTTTATGCTAAAAAATCAAAAAATGGGATTTTTGGATATATATCCAATATACATACTTATATCAAAAATTGGATATATATTCAAACCTATTTTCTCCTTTTTTGCACACATCGATTGATACAAACTCAAAATAATTAGGAAATTTATTGTTTTAATTTGTACATGAATTATTATTTATTAAATAAATAAATTGTATAGGACTGAAAAAGAGCTAATATATCCAATTATTGTATATAAGTTATAAAAGTTGCTCTTTCTGATATAGTGTTATGGGTGTTTGTTTCTTGGTGTGAAATAAAAAATGGATCATATGAAACAAATGAAACTTTTATTTCATATTCGAAATTCGATCTTAGTGTGTCATTATATAGCATATATATAAAAAAAAAACTGTAGCACTTTTTAAATACAACTAGCGCCATCTAATAAACGGCTGCGGATATAAAAAAATAACCTATAGCATCTTTTAAAATACAACTACTTCCATCTATTAACGGCCGCAGAAAGTTTGTTTTTGATGTATATCAAAAAGAAAAATCAAGCCATGAATACCATGATATATATCCTCGAACCCTGTTTTTTTCATTTAAAAAAATAAACAGGATTGCAAAACTAAATAAAGAATATATATTTTTTATTTATTTAAAAAGTAATGGAAACCTAAGAGGTTTATGGGTAAAAATGAGAGTTAAGCAAAAATACACACTACATGGTCAGATGCTACGTGTTCTCGACATTATTTTATAGAATGGAAGCAATGGACGCTTACCGAAGATTTGATAAGATGGCTCGAAACATTCAAGATGTGGGTCTACAGAAGAATACTCAAAATAAGGTGGATAGACAGAATTAAGGATGAAAATGTTATGCTTCTGTTGAATAAAGAAAAATAAGTTATTAAAGCAATATAAATCATAAAACTTCAATATCCTGGACATTTGATCAGACATCCAGAGAAGTACGATCTTTCATCTCATAATGCAAGGAAAGGTTGCCGGAAATCAGTCTATTTTTGGTTTACACATCAATCTCCGTCAGTCCTGGCAATCGCACATTTTTTTATTATTCAGGAATTTTTATTTTTATCAATCAGTGCATATAGGCTGCAATAACTCGTGTAGAGTAACTGCAGACGTGCTTTCGTCATTTTATTCTATTTTTCCTATTCATTTTATTATTCTTCATCCTCTTCTACTGCTTCTATACTTATTCTTTCCTTTTTTCAAATTTTTATTAGTTTTCCACACATGTCTTCTTTAACTATCAGTGAGTGAGAAATTTAGCAGGAGCAACAGGCATGCTAGTCTAAAATCAAATTCACAAGTAACTATAAAAAATTGGAAACAATGAAAAAGAGTATAAAAATTGCATTACCATTAATTAATTAATTAATAATATTATGATGTTAATGATGTTTGCATATGTAAATTCGTAATGCGTATTTTTTCTGAATGAGATAACATAACAGCAAGGTTCGCTGCAGTTGTGGTGTTTTTCAAAAGTTTAATTATCAAGATATATTATAGATGTCTCACAGAGATGAAATTATATTTTTTTATGGGAAAGTAGGTATGGAAGTCTTTGGGTTCATAGGGCTTACGACCTATCGTACGGCTGGCTCATGTGATCACTACACAATGTAACGTTCACCATTTACACCCCTGATAAAATACCGCGTCTATCAAATTTTTGGAAGTTGTATGTATTTATATTATACAATCTGTACAACTAACTAACTTACCATCACGCCGTTTCCCCGTGGGGGTAGGCAGAAAGGATAGAGCGCCAAACTCTTCTGTCCTGACATACAATTTTCGCTTTGTCTACATTCATACATCTTCACATGCAAGCTCGACGGTTGTTCAGGCTTCGTTAACAGGACCATCTTCCAGTATCTGGTTAATCTGGTCATGCCACGTCTTCCGTGGTCGCCCTCTCTTTCTGGCGCCGTCAATCAACTTGCATCACATATCTTTCTTACCATTCTTTCCTCATTCATTCGCTCAACATGCCCAAACATACAAATACAATTATTAATACAAATTATCATACTTGTGTTGTAATAATCCTTAGCGCGACCGGCATCCAAGGCTTTTTCATTTCCCTTAATTAACCACAGATGTCACTGATGAGATATCTATTTAAGATTGGAATTTTTTAGCAATATCCTTTATACGTGTAACGAGAGACTTCCGAATTATTAGCATTACCTAAAATTCGCCTGAAATATTCAATTTTTAAACTCCTTTTTACTCCCTTTCTTTTAACTCATAGCGTCTGCTTGCGTGTCTGTCGAAAAAACTTTGGATCGATTTTTAATCCTTTTCCCGTGATCCAATCGAGCTGAAACTTTGCAGGCAGACTCGTGATGATGAAAATGATCTAACAAATTTTCGTTTAAAAAATTAATAATTATAGTATAATTTTGGATTTTTCGAAATTTTTTATTACTTTTTATTTTTAGCGAAATTTAAAATAAATTAAATTTTAATAAATATTATTATTAAGTTCTACGGGTTAAGTATTTTTATGTGTTACAGCTGTTTCGGCTTGTAAGGCCATTATGTTGGAAGGGCACCAACAGACAACTAGACATATTTACTAAATGGATTAATACTATTAACAAAAAGATTAGCTTCACGGTAGAACATGAAATTGAATCTAAAATAAATTTTCTGGATCTAACAATCGGTAAATATAATAATAAACATACTTTCGAAATATTTAGGAAACCAACGTTCACTGATACAACAATTAATGTAAAATCAGCACACCCATGGTCGCATAAATTATCCGCTTACCACTCTATGGTGCATAGACTCGTCAGTATTCCCCTAAGTAAAAAAGCATATACAGACGAAATAGAAATTATCAAAAAAATTGCAACTAATAACGGCTATAGAATAAGTGACATAGAGAAAATGATAAGAAACAAAAAATACAAAAATAAAATTAATCTCATATACCCTAATCAGAAAAATAATAATAATAAATACGCATGCATAGAATTTTTCGGCCCAACTTCAGTAAAAATAGCTAATGAAATTAAAAAGTGTGATTTAAAAATAGCCTTTAGAACCAATAACAATATAGGAACAAACCTCAAAAACTCTAAAAGCAAAACACCTAAATTAGAAAACAGTGGCATATACAAATTAACATGTAATCATAAAGATTGCAATGCCACATATATAGGACAAACGGGAAGGTCTTTTTTAACTAGATTCGCGGAACACATGCGCTGCTATAAAAATAAAAATTTAGAGTCAAAATTTGCGGCCCATTTATTAAATGAAAACCACGTCCCGCAAGGTGATAACGAACCAAAACCTTTACATATAGAAACAAAAGGTTTTAGGATGAATTTACTTGAGCAACTAGAAATAAATAAATATAAAAAGGATCCAAATATTAAACTTTTAAATAATCAACAAAAAATGATCTTCTCTCCACTTCTAAATATTTTAAAAAAACCAATAATCAAGGACATAAATTAAAATAATATTTATAAATAACACTTACAGAAAACGGGGAATTTTGATAATTAAGCATAACGTTAACCGAGGCACCTTTAATGATAAGTGCCCGGGAAAAAACGTACATTACTACAGGGCTTCACCACAAATATCTAATTACTCTAAATGGGAAGGGGTAACTTAAAATTGCATAAATAAGTCGTTTGTACGTTGGTATATCCACTGTTTGATAATGGCCTTACAAGCCGAAACAGCTGTAACACATAAAAATACTTAACCCGTAGAACTTAATAATAATATTTATTAAAATTTAATTTATTTTAAATTTCGCTAAAAATAAATATGGAGTTCTACAAATTAAACACAAAAACCATAAATAAATTTTTTATTACTCCCTTTCGTAGTTTCGCCCGACTCGAGCCCAACGCGTGGGGTAAGCGTCAAACCTGTTTCAACTAGTAAATGAGAAAGGGAGTATAATAAAAACGCGGTTTTTATCGGTTAGTTTTTTAGACCTGTTTTTGTGATATAGAATATTTTGAGTTAAATTATCAATGTGAATAGTAAAAATGTTTTCAAATCTTCCAAGGTGCTTTTTCTAATATTTCTACTCTTCTTCTAGCGGCTGGCATTCCAGATTTCCGCAGCCCCGGTTCGGGCCTGTACCACAACCTCCAGAAGTACAATCTGCCCGAACCTTTTGCCATCTTCGATATTGACTACTTTAGGCAGAATCCAGAACCATTCTTCATGCTCGCCAAAGAACTGCTTCCCGGAAGCTTCAAACCGACGGCGTCCCACTATTTCATCAAGCTTCTGAAGGAGAAAGGTGCCGTATTGGAAATCTCTGAAAATGTTATTAAAACTAAATTATTATGCAGGCTGTCTTGTAGCTAGTATCAAAAACCTTACAGGTGGATTCCTGCCTTGATATTGAGTCGAAAATGTGCAAGTATCCTAGACCTGATATCGATAGTTATGGTGATATGCAATATCAAAATTTGCATTTTTTTTTTTCAATATTTTTGACTTTGTTGTTGAACTGTCATTACAGCAACTTATATCGATTATGAAAAATTTATATGTTTTAATACGACTCAAATAAATCGATGAAAACCTTGTTAAAAAATTATATTTTCAATTTCGAAATGTTTTTATCATTTTAGTCGACTTGTATTAAAGCGAATGACTTTTTCATGTAATGATAGTTCAACTTTTTACAAAAAGTATGTTGGAAATATTGAAAAAATGCAAACTTTGATATTGCATATCCCCATTATAGACGTACCACTATAACTTGGCGTGTGAGGGAGGGCGTCCCTTTCGCCTAACAGAAGTTGTCAGGGTGTAAATTTATTACACAATACATAATGTACAGAATGTCCGATGATCGGTGTCGTATTAAATACAGAAATTTGGTCAGGCAGCACTAAAGAAACCGTGCAGTAATGGCGGCCATTCTATCTGTCAAACTGTTAGACGGTAATATCGGTCCATTATTCGCTTTTTCAGCTTCGCAAAACTTTAATACTTCATTGGCAATTGTTCTTGCACCATCCCGGACTGTTTAGGATGTTTTGGACATAATAATTCAGTGTATATTGGTTATCAAGATGTCACAGCTCCCGACCAAACACAAAATTGAACTAAATGACAGGGCGAGGGGTTACCGCCGGGTGCGGGCAGGGCGGGTTTTAGTTCAAAATTTGCCACACGCCAAGTTACGTTGGGCGACCTATACTATTGATATCAGGTCATGGTTGCTTGAATAATTTCGACTCACTAATCAAGGCAGGAATGCACCTGTAAAGTTTTTGCTACTAGCTATGAGGCACTCGGTCTAAAAAATGTTTTTTTCATGATAATACTTTTTATTACTTACTTATTATTATATATATATGTAACTATTACTTACTTATTGTTACTTAATTGTCTATACATGTTATCATATAATTCTCTCTAAATGTAAAATGTAATGATACTCCTCTCCTACACACGAGTTTATGTCACTCATGAGAAGAGAAATATCCATCATAAGTAACTGTCTCTATCTTCTAAAAAAAATGTATTTGTAATAAATAAAAAAATATACAGGGTTATTTGTAAAACATTAATAACCTCGCAGGACTATATTCCTGTCTTGATTATGAGTCGAAAATGTTCAAGCTATTATGACTAATCAATACTTAACCCCCCCTGGGCCGCGGACGCACATATCCGACAGGCACAAAATAATTTATTTATCGACGGCCGCGTATCGAATTTGAAAAACGTAATTTTTTCCCAACAGAGAAATCCTGTTGTGACCTGTCGTTCCATTTTCAACTCAAAAACATCACCGATTATATTTTAAATCAACAATCAAAACGGAAGTTTTTCTGCCGTCAAAATCGTATAGAGAAGTTGTAGATGTCGCCCCGATCGCGTGTTGTGCAATCGAAATTCAAATATTCCATCGTCAAGGTCACGCGCAATGTGCGCGGGAAATACGATTTATTTTTTTCGATTTTCGATTTATTTGTACACGTATATACAAATATATACGATATGTTTTGCGATATTTGTCAGTTTTTGTTGGTTTATGATTCAATTGAATACTAATAGTGATTTATTAACAAAAATACACGCAATTTTGTTGCGTTTATTTGAAATATGTGTGTGTGTGAAAGTGTATCATATTTATGTGTTATGAGTGCGATGTCCCGTCGTGTGCCGTGCCGTGCAACAAAATATATCACACAGAAGAAGATTATTATTATTAATAGTAGTGTTGTCTCTAAAAACAAATAAAAAAAATATTATTATTTTTCAGAAAATGTTGCGCTGGCAACATTATGGAAATTCAAAAAAAGATTATTTTTTTTACTTAAATGATAAAAAAATCATTGCGTTTCGACACTTACGATAAAATAATATGAATGTGTGTGTTTTTTTTTTAATATACGCATGTTTTCATGGTTTTTTCGTAAAAAGAAAAATCACAAAAAATTCCGAAAATTTACGGCCCACAACAAGTTAAGAAGATATGCGACATCATGCCCCGGAGGTTACCAAAAAACGCCGTTTGCGAACTTCCGATCAATGGTTCGACGAAGCATGCAGAACAAAGAAAAGGAAAATGCGTCAACTAGAACGAGCATACAAGCAACCTCATCCCAAAGCTCAAAGAATACAATGGATTGCTGCACAAATAGAAAATCGAGAGGAAGTAAAATTCAAAAAGAGAACTTACTGGACCACAAAAATTGCTGCTGAGAGTGGAAACCCTCAACAAATGTGGAATTCACTGAGCACCGTTTTAGGAAAACCGCAAGCATACAAAACTCCTTCTATAAATATCACCCCAAGCAAAATGTCAGACTTCTTCGAAGATAAGATAAACAAAATTAGGCTTTCAACATTATCTAGTACAGAACCATCATTCTTACCAAGTGACACTATATTTGACACTCTGTCAGATACTAATATTGCAGAAATTATACGTATTACGAGAATCGCTCCAACCAAACATTGTGCCCTGGACCCCATACCAACTTGGCTTTTCAAATCCTGCATACAAGAACTAGCACCTTTTCTTTGTAAACTTTACAACATGTCGTTAGGCACTGGAGAAGTTCCCGACTTTCTGAAAAGTGCAATAGTGACTCCAATTTTAAAAAAACCTACGCTAGATGCAGAAGACCTCAATAATTACAGACCTATATCCAATTTACCACTTATCGCTAAACTGCTTGAAAGAATTGTGTCTTCGCGGCTGAATGCATATATGGACGCACACAATTTATTTAGTAAATTTCAATCAGCCTACAGAAAACACCACTCTACAGAAACCGGACTCCTTAAAATTTTATCTGACATCATACTCGCAATAGATACGGGCAAATTAGTACTCGTCTCTCTTCTTGACATGAGTGCCGCTTTTGACACAATTGACCATGACTTCTTGCTGAGAAGAATGGAAGTATCTTACGGTCTACGCGGTACAGCGCTTAAATGGTTCCAATCCTATCTCTCGAACCGTTTCCAAACGGTAGTTATTGATAACATTGAATCAGCACCGGTTTGTATGAAGTCAGGTGTTCCACAAGGATCGGTATTAGGTCCTTTACTTTTCATCATGTACACAAAAGATTTATTTGATATCATTACCACACACGGACTTCTAGCTCACTGTTATGCTGATGACTGGCAACTATACTTCCATTGTTCTCCAAACGATACAAACATACTAAAACAATCTATCATTCAGTGCATAAATGACGTAAACCTTTGGATGTCCTCGAATAAACTGAAACTTAACCCGACCAAAACTGAGTTCCTTTGGACAGCTACCCGAAGACGCCAACACCTGTTGGAAAAACTCCCACTCTCTATTTCAAATATTGACATAATTCCTAAAACTAATGTCAAACTACTTGGAGTCTACTTGGATTCAAGCATGTCTCTTAGTAAACAAATTAATAGCACAACCAGCTCTGCATTCTATCATTTACGCCGCATTAAATCTATTCGCAAAAGCATCCCAACAGAAGCAACAAAATCACTAATAAATGCATACGTTATCTCTCGCTTAGACTACTGTAATGGTATCTACGCTCATCTCCCGAAACAGGAAATAAACAAATTACAATCTGTATTTAATGCCGCCGCAAGACTTATTACCGGCGTTTCAAAGTTTGCGCACATCTCAAACCATCTTCAAAACCTTCACTGGCTTAGATGTCCAGAGAGGATTGAATATAAGCTTTGCCTTACAATATTTAAGGCTATTCACAACATGGCCCCTCAATACATAACCGACTTCTGCATTCCATTCTCCGCAAATAATAGACAACTAACACTTCGCTCAGCATCAACATCTAATACAAATAGGTTAGCTGAAGTAAATCGCGTCCACAAAACTAATTTCGGTGATCGTGCTTTCGCGGTGGCTGGACCAAAGTTATGGAACAAACTACCTAACAAACTGAGACAAACTGACAGCTTACCACTGTTCAAAAAACAACTTAAGACGCATTTATTTAGACAATCCTATAAAAACCTATAAAATCTAACCACAACAACGCTAGCTAATGTTTTCCACTCATATTGTGCACTCCGCGAAAACACATAATTCTTTCAGGGACTCACAAACTATTATAGTACTCAATTTTAATTCCACTTCTTGTATGCCACCTAGTGAATAAGTAATAGTAAATAAGTTTTTTCTTTTCTAGCAGTAAGTTGTCTTGTTAGATAATAATTTCTCTGTGTAAAGCGCCCTTGAGGTGAGTATTTCGCGAAAACGGCGCTATACAAATTATCCAATTATTATTATTATTATTATCAAAGTTTGCATTTTTTTTTTCAATATTTCTGACTTATTTTTTGTAAAACGTAGGACTATCATTACAGTAACTTATATCGAATATGAAAAATTCATTCCCTTTAATACAAGTCAAATAAAAAAATAAAAACCTTCAAATTCCAATTGAAAAACATTCCAATTGGAATTTTTTCAGGGTTTTTATCATGTTACTTAACTTGTATTGAAATAAATGAATTTTTCGTAATCGATATAAGTTACTGTAATTATAGTCCAACATTTTACAAAAAATAAGTCAGAAATGTTGAAAAAAAATGCAAACTTTGATGTCGCATATCTCCTTAAGGCGGTACATACATTTTTCAAGCTATCAAAGTGGCGATATGTGTCGGATAGATCATGCTACTTCAATACGAGATCGAGACATGAACAAACGTCATATTAGATAAACCTTGCAAGAGCGTATTTTTTACATGTCCTTGTGAGATAGAAAGGTTGCGAGGAAACGAGACAACCATATGGAGTACCGACGTTTAAAATATATGGGAACGCAAATCATGTTCGCGTACCTTTATTAGAATTTTAAATGTTTTAAGTCTAGAATATAAAAAACCGTATGTATATTTCTCCAATAATTTAGGTGTTGTAAAAAAAAAGTAAACAACAATTTTTCTTATGTCACTGTTTTTTAATTTAAAATTTTTGTCGAATAAGCAGATTTAGATATTATTTTGACTTCCGACTGAAATGTCAAAACACCTGTGAAAATAATTGAATTTAAATAATTTTTATTTAAAATAAACAAAAAACTACTACAACAATATGTATTGAATTAAAAATAAAATTAAAAACCATTTATCTA
This sequence comes from Agrypnia vestita, assembly GCA_016648135.1. Lineage (NCBI taxonomy): Eukaryota > Metazoa > Arthropoda > Insecta > Trichoptera > Phryganeidae > Agrypnia > Agrypnia vestita. The sequence continues at coordinate 30,455 of JADDOH010000669.1, read as the reverse complement.
TATTTTAAAAATTATCTCGTAAATTAATATCTTACTTGACTTTCAAATAACAATGAAATCAACACGAATATAGTGAACATAGCGAGTAGCAGCAGTCAGCAAAAGTGACGTGCGTTCAATGTTAGGTTATGAGTAGAAATGCAATTTAATACAAAACTAGTTAAAAAAAAACATTATTATCTGCAATGAATAGATTGCTTTCGAATATATAATATGATATTATTTTGAACTAAAGTCAAATTTGGCATAAAAACACGTTTTAAAGTGATTTTTTTATGAAAAAATGATCGGACAACATGAGTGCGTCCGCCTCTCCCGGCTGGCGCGCGGATTGTGATCTGCAAACTGCGTAATTTTTTGAGACATTTCATACTATAGAATTTTTATTTTTAAATATTAATTAACATGTTTTTTATAAAAAAATTAGCTTTTTAATAGTGAATGAAGACTCAAAGTGCGAATATAGATACAACAATACAGATAAAACAAACAATAACTCCGTACCAACACGGATTCATCTCAAATAGATCTACCCTAACAAATTTAGTTTTGTATGAAAATTACATTATTAAATCTTTTGTTAATAAAACTCAAGTAGATTCAGTCTACACGGACTTCAGTAAGGCGTTTGACAAAGTCTCACATGCTTTATTAATTGCCAAATTGGGAAAAATAGGATTTGGTGGACAAATACTTTCTTGGTTAACGAGCTATCTGAGTGAAAGAAGGCAAAGGGTAAAAATATATTCATATGTATCAGAATGTTTCCATGCTACTAGTGGTGTACCACAGGGATCGCATCTTGGACCAATACTATTTCTATTATTTGTGAATGACATTTCAACAATATTTAATGACATTGAATATTTGCTGTTTGCAGACGATCTAAAAATCTTTAAATCAGTAACCAACATTTATGACTGCAACATATTACAGCAAAACCTAAATTCTCTTTCAGTATGGTGTGAAACGAATAAATTGTACTTAAATTTAAATAAATGCAAAATTATATCATTTACTAGATTAAAATCAAAAATAAATTTTGAATACTCTCTATGTAACACCAAACTAGAAAATGTTGACTGTATTCGAGACTTAGGGGTATTATTCGACTCGAAACTTACTTTTACTAATCATATTAATGCGATAACTTGTAAGTCTCTAAAATTGCTGGGATTTATTTTAAGGACATCACGCCCATTTCAATCAATTGAAAGTATTAAAATGTTATACATGTCTCTTGTCCGGAGCCAATTAGAATATTGCTCATCAGTTTGGTCTCCATATTATAATGGGCATATAGACAGTATTGAGCGTGTCCAACGCAAATTTCTCAAATACATTAACTACAAGTTAAGCATACCAATACAAAACATAGAATACAATTACATATTGAAGAGACTAAATTTACTCACATTATATGATAGAAGAAAAATTTATGATATAATTCTTCTTTACAAAATTGTAAACAATATGTTGGACAGCCCTGACCTTGTAGCATGTATCGACTATAATATCCCTTCCACACATAGAACTCGACAAATTGTCACTTTCCATCGCAACAATTGCAATACTAACTATCAATCCAATTCTGTGATACACAGAATATTGGGAACTTGTAATGAATATGGTTGCATGATTGACATTTTTGTCGACAGTCTGGAGAAAGTAAAGTTCACACTTAAAGAGGCAATACTGCTTCGTTACTGACTTCAGCTGTTAATATGTAATGGTGGGTAATATATATTTTTCGTATACATTGCCGCTTTGTACTTTATATTTTTAATTTTTGTACTCATGTTTTGGTGCTATTCCTGGTACTTTTAATAATTTGCTACTTGTAATTTATATTGTTTAATTTGTTCTTTTTAATTTTATGATATATTTTTTTATGTAAAAGCCTATACGCATTGCTGCTCGTTACCTACTCTACATTTTTAAATTTTATACTCATGATTTGGTGCTATTCCTGAAACTTTTAATGTATGTGCTTTTTGTAATTTATTTTATACTCTTTATGTAAAAGCCTAATGGGCGAAAAACAAATAAATAAATAAATAAATAAATAAATATATCGTTTAAAATCATCTTTTTATATGAATAAATAACATTTGAAAATGACCAAAAATCATAAACATTTAAGCATGTTTGAAAAATGATATCTTTTTTAATATTGAATATTCCTTAATTTCCTACGTACAGATTCTAGATAATTAAGTAAACTTTATATGTATGAAAAAACATATTATGATTACATACAAATTTTAAACGAATCACACTTTGCCCGGGAACATTAAAAACGTTTTTTTTGCCGCGGCCTGTGGATTAATGCCTATATTTTTCTTAATTATTGTAAACAATGTTCAGTTTATTACTTTTATATAAGAACAAAGGTTCTATCTAAGTTAACGCCCTAAAAAATTGCAATCTATCATATACATTCTGATATAAATGAATAATAAAAACCCACATTTTCGTAAAAAATGCCGAAATATGCATTTGCAGTGAATGTACCGCCTTAACTATTGATATTAGGTCATAATAGCTCGAACATTTTCGACTCATAATCAAGGCAGGAATATAGTCCTGCGAGGTTATTAATGTTTTACATATAACCCTGTATATAATAAGGTAAATGGTGATCATGTGTTTGGAATTCGATTGTTACGATGATTGGTAAATGTAATAATTTGTAACCGACTATAAATCCAATCTGCAAATAACAGTTACCATTCATCATTGATGAGAGGTTACAATTGAACACCATGAAAAGTTACAAGGTTTAAATCTTTGTTTTGAAAAAATAACAGCATCCACCGTCTCTTGCACCCAAGATATTTTACTGCCCGATAGACTGCTTTGTCCTCCTGAGTTATGTAATGTTCGCTCGCTTGCACCAGCTAACGATATCAGCGTAGACGGCCAGTTAATGTTAAGATAGACCTGCGTGAGGCAGGCGAATGCCATATCTCTTGTGGGTTTGTTTTTGTATCAATAATTTTCTTTGTGCTTTTAGGCCTGCTTCTTCGTCACTACACCCAGAACATAGACACCCTGGAGAGGGTGGCCGGCCTGCCCGACAGTCATCTGGTGGAGGCTCACGGCTCCTTCCACACCTCGCACTGCATACACTGCAGGAAGGAGCACAAGATTGACTGGAAGAAATGTAAGCGCATCTCCAAGCCACAGAAATCATGAGCATACCCAGAAAATATTTATAATTCAAAAACTTCAAAAATGACATTTTAAAGGGTGTTTTTTAGAGGCGGAGACAAACTTAAAATTGAAATAAAACACAGAAAAATGTTTTTAATATCCAATTGAAATTGACTTTATTTGACAGATAATTTTTTGCGTATCGGCAGTGTGTACTAAATATCAAAATTTTACCGAAAATTTTGACTTTTCTTCTTCTTCTTCAGTCTTCATCTCTCCACTGCTGGATATAGACCACTTCCATCCTTCCTTGTTATTCGCTAATTGTAGCCATTTCTTTCCCCCCACAGCGGTTATATCGTCGGCCCATCTCTTTTGAGGTCTTCCGACGCCTCTTTTGTTCTCCCAGGGTGTCCACTTCAGAACTCTGGGAGTCCATCTTGTAGCATCCTGCCTTGCAACATGCCCTGCCTGTTGACATTTTAGCTTTGCTATATGATCCATGATATCCGCTACTATAGTTCTGCGCCTAATTTCATCATTTCTAATTCTATCTCTTAGGCTTACTCCAAACATGGATCTCTCTGTGGATCGTTGCGTGCATTTGAACTTTTCTATACTTTTCTTTGTAAGGGCTATAGTCTCCACTCCACACGTCACGGATGCACGATTCAAAGGCTTTTCTTTTTAGGCTTAATCCCCGTTAATGTGAAATTCAAGGTACAACAAAAAAAATCACAATGCGATTGCGAAATTTGCCAAAAATCGTAAAACTCATTAAAAAAGTCAGAAAGAAATCATTTTGAAAATGCAACATTTATTATGCTAATACAAAGATCGCCACATTGCTATTACTAAAGTACCCGACATTGACATATTATGTATTTGTTGTTCTCACTTGCGAAAAAATCAAAATATTTTTTTAAACCTGAACTAAAATGTATTGATTTATTGTGCAAGGCAAAAAATTATTTTGAATTATGAATTATCGGCGTTATTCTACTATGAAATAAACCTTTTTGGAGTTGTGGGTTTTAATATTTTCGAATTATTGCAAATTTTCAATTATCTGGGTTTTACTTTCAAAGGACGTTAACATTTCACTCTGTTGCAATGTATCAGTTTCCATTTAAATTTTTCTGTGTGATGTTTATTTGTACTTTGCTTTAATTTTCAGACTTTGTTGAATGCTATCCAGAAACAAAAATCCCAATATGCACCGATTGTCCAGGAGTTGTGAAGCCAGACATTGTGTTCTTCGGTGAAAAGCTCCCTGACAGGTTCCACGATTGCGTCAAGGATGACTTTGACCGCTGCGATCTTCTCATCATCATGGGTTCTTCTTTGGAAGTGCAACCTTTTGCTTCGCTTATCGATAGGTATGGTTATTTTTAGAAAATAACTAGTATTAATTTTATGTTTTGAAATCTGATGGAGGAAATACCTCAAAAACTATAAGGCTGATTTTTGTCAAATTTAGCACACATCTTATTTGAATTTTTAACTTTGATTTTTTGGGAAAAAAATAATAATAGGCGTGATGACAGAATTAAAGAATAAGTGATTTTAGAGAAGAAAATATTTTGAAAGGATTCTAAAAAATGATCCAGTTTTAATATACATGTTGAGATTAATAAGATTTTCAACTTTTCAAAGCAAGAAAACACTTTGTGGCTTGACATTATAAGAAATTTAAGAAAAAATTCAATACTATGTTTTAAACCACTTTATTGCTATATGTATATTTGTCAACTAGTTTCGGTTGGACTCAACCTTCTTCAGGACAATTACAATTACAATTTGAAGAAGGTTGAGTCCAACCGAAACTAGTCGACAAATATATAGCAATAAAGTGGTTTAAAACATAGTATTTAATTTTTCTTAAATTTCTAATAAGATTTTCAATAAAATAAAAGTATAAAATTGTGCAATCCGCCATTTTAGCTGAAACACCGGTCAGAGCGAATGACGTTACCCCTCAGTACCCATCACCATGTCTTTGAACCGTCATGCAAGACACAATGCAATGTTTACTGAGGCTTGACGTCACATAGACGAAATGATAGCTGCGGGCGTTTTTGCGCGAATTTAAAAATGTGTATATGAAAATGCAATTATTTGCTTCAAACTTAGTTTATTACTGAAATAATATTATTTCGGTAATAGTAGACGTGTACCTACAATATAGAATGTTTTTTCAAAATCTGTCATCATTACGATTATTTTCATACTGCTTTCATTTTCACAAAAAAAAAAAATATTTTTCGATGTGCTGCATAGACATTACATTATTTAACAAGAAAATAATTAGCTTTTACATTCCGCTCAAACCTCGGCGACTTGATTATCTCCACCAGCTGTGCATCACGGAAAAGGACCTTTGTTAAACTGTACATAACTCTGCCATTTTGGAACTTGTGAAAAATTGGCAACCACAGTCTCGCCAGGATGGGACCAGAGAGTCCCTAAATCAGGGCCCGCCACGCCACAGGAGCAAGCAAGGAGATGGAAGCCACAGGGTTTACGACCTGTCGTTGGCAGTTTTTAAGATCCTTTATGCCACGGCTACAATCACCATTTCTTCCATCCCCTCTGTTCTCCCATAGAGCGTCATTTTTTATTAGTGTATTTTATGCATGTTCAGAAGTGTTGGGACCTTTAGAGTAATTTATTCTTCGGACTTGCGCAACCAGATTCGGTACGATCCTCTAATTTCCGCCTTTGTCAATCTTTCCAAGAATCCATTCACCCGTGTTCTATTTAGTCCCGGGTCCTTGAGAAAGCTTTAAACTGACTTGGCTGGCAATCCTCTTCCACCTCTGCTGCATAAAGTTTTGTGGTATAACTATTTTTGAAGATCTCATCCAAGATACCGTTGTATTTATTCAATTTACACATGCAGTCTTTTGAGACGAGAACACCAGCTTAAGTGTTTTTAGTACCGGACTATGTCAGGTCTCAGTGATGTAGCCCACAGTTCTCTTGGGAACGTATGTTGCCCCGAAGTTGACTCCATAATTAGTCCTCAGTCTTGACTGATTTCCTCCTTCCCTTTTCCCCGGGCCTCACTATTAATCAAATATCAGTATACCGTAAACAATGATAGTAAAACTAATTTTGCATATGCAATTATTACATAAAAAAAATTGAATTTGAATGTATTTTTGATGCTTCAAGGTGGCGTAACCTCTTAAGCTATTATTCATTAAAATGTTGTCTTTCAGGGTGCCGGCGTGGTGCCCCCGCCTGCTCATCAACCGTAAGCGCGTCGGCATGAGTTGCGATGTACTGGGTGCCCGGGCGCAAGCCTACCTCGCCTCGCTGGCTTCGGGGCTGGCCTCCCAACTGGCCGCATTAGCTTCGCTGTCCGGCCTGCATGGCCTGCCGGCCCCCGGGGGGCTCAGACTCGATGCGCCGGACAACATCCGAGACTTGGCCTGGTTGGGAGACTGCGACGAGGGCTGTCAGATGATAGCTGACAAGCTGGGCTGGGGGGTGAGTTGTTATTACACTTTTAATCTTTAACCTTTATTCGCTGCTAGAAAATGTAAGTGCTGGATAACAACGGATTACAGGGAGGATACTAGCTCATACCTTTTTTGCTGGAGGCTGGCTGATCCCGGTTTCCCCTTCCTGCAGATTTCCATCCATATAGACTCGCTGTGAGGTGTGACTCCTTAAGATTGAGAACTCGCTATTGTTTAATTTAATTTTAATGTTCATGCTGTATTTTTATTTCTATAGTGGTAGATGTAAATCTTTACTAGTGACTCACGATACTAAGTAACTCAATGTGTTCTGCGGTGAAATATGATGTTAAGTGTTACTAGTACAAACCGTGGAGAGGTACCTTTTCGCGCTGGCCTATTTGGGTAGGTAGGTAAAAGAATACGGGAGCGGGAATGTTCCAACCCATTTAATTCTGCATTCTAAATTACGCTAATAGCAAGATTTATTACTCCCTAATAGAACTTCACTTGATAATTACTTAACTTTATGCACCGAGCCAAATGTCCATATTAATATGCATTGATTTTATTATGTAAAGTGATGATTTTTTTTTCCAGTATTAGTATAATTATATTGGTCTGCAGTGGACACTTAGATGACACCTTGACATTTGATTTTCCCAATTGTGCTCTTTCAGTGAAATAAGTATTCATTATCGTAAGACCTGTAGTTTTTTTTTATTGAATTTTTAAAAGTGCGAAAATTTATGGCCCGACTTGTAGTTTCAAAATGTTTATATAAAATTATTTTTTCCGAAAAATTTAAGACAGACAATTTAATGAAAACACAAAAGCATTTCTTTGATATCTTCTTAGATCAGTGTCGCCATTATACATTGTATTGAAAATACTCTGTGAATCGATTTTATCTTTTGTGTTGACATTTCCAATATATGTAGGTATGTTAAATTATTCTAATTAATCCGAATCGGCAATTACCAACGCTGTATATTTCTTATTCAAATGCATGCAGCCTGCCATTTACACAAACTGTTGTCAATTGCAAAATGATAAACAAATTGAAATATTTTCAGCTGTATAAACAAATTAAAATCAAATATATTCCTACTTTTACCAACACTGTCATGCCATGACAGATTTTTTATTTTATTTTAATTAAAGAAACACGTACAGGGACGTTGATAATACTATCACAGGATCTTGGCTCTGGGGGGCATCATTTTATTTATTCACTGAAGTAACTAGACACAAATTTAATCAGAACACCATTCTTTAATTTAAACCAATTTCGTACTGATGTACTTGCTTAAATGGCTCAGATTCGCACTAGAAAACTTCTTGCCTGCCGGTAGATACTTTTATCGGTGGCTTTATCTATGGCTTCCACTGAACGTCAAAACAAACTGTTCGTGCAGCATGATGCCGTCGTATTCATATGGAAAGGTCTAGAAGAGATCTCAGTTCCGATTAGTCTGCAGCCACCCGATTGAAGTTCTACCTCCACCTACCTGCCGTAGTAAAGCAAGAGACATTAGGCATGTGGGCTCGACTTGATCAAGTGTAACGGACAGTAACTACATAGGATATTATTAGGCTAGTTTAGATGGACTTCACAATGAACTGAATGAGATTAAACTTTACACATAATTTATTGAACAATTTTTTATACAGTATATTGCCTGGCTATCTAATTTCTACTGCGGACTAGCTATACCTAAGTTTTGATAGTGAATATGATCCTAATTGGCCACTAATCCTGGTCTAAGGCTGGTAATAAGCAATTATACAGCTCACTCCGTTTGAGGTCGTGTGATACTATTATACCAAGATCTTTTTGTTTCTTTACCAATTTTAGTTGTGTTTGTCCCAATTTATAGGACTGTTGAGGATTGTTTTTACCAACATGCATAACCGTGCACTTGTCTGTGTTAAGGTTGAGAAGCCATTTTCTAGTCCATTGCATTATTCGCTCTAAGTCTTCATTAAGGTTGCGGTTGTCAGTGATTCATTAGCATAAAGTTTGGTATCATCTGCAAAGAAGCTTGCTATCGAGGAGATTTCAGATGACAAATGGTGATAGATGACGACAGATGATTCAGATGACAGATGACCCGTGCTGGGTCCTATCCTATTTGCCACCCAGCACCAAAATTATTTTTGAACTTATTCATTTGTATTTATATGCACGGTATAGTGAAGTCTGTTAGCATGCAACAACTTACTCATTTGGAAAAATCATGGCATAGCTTTATCCTCTACCTAAAAATAGAAGGTGAGGGAATCCTCAACTAACGAGGCCTCAGCAACGACTACGACGATAGTGAGATGACCATATCAGCGAGAATTAGGACATATTCTTCTCACGCATATGTTCCAATCGGCTTGAGGTATCACTAACAGTTGATTTAGATGATCAATAAATATTTGTTTTTTTTTCAGGAGGAACTGAAAAATATCATTAAAACAGAGCATGAAAAAATAGACCTGGCAGACGCTCAGCACCTGCGTACGTCCAGCAGCACGGCGTCTCCGGTGTCTTCACAACATCCGCCCGCCTCCTTATAACTCCCCATTGTGGTAGATGTCCGTAGACAATGCTCAATTCAAGTGATCCACATTATAAAATCATTTGAAGCAAAAATTGTTGAATGCATAATAAATTTTTGCCGTCTCCAAACTGTTTGCCTTTTAGATGAATAGAGTAATGTGCCTATTTCTATAGTTGTTTGAATATGCCAGAGGATTTGACAAGTTTATTTAACAATATGTATATTCTGGACAAATTTGTTGTGTTTTTTTTTTTTTTAGTAACGTATTTGGTTAAAAATGATACAAGGTGTCGACAAAAGTTGTGAATACATAAATAATAATTAAAGAAATGTGAAATAATATTATGTACTGTTAAATTACAGAAAAATAAATTTGAGCCATGTGTGTATTATGAAATACAACTAAGTTATAAAGTTTATTGCTAGAAAGATCTTCAAACTTGTTAGGGCCGGTTGTTTCAAGTTGGATTAAAGTAAGCGTTCTTTAAAAGCATAGATTTTTACGTTCTCCACCAATCAGACGATCCGTTTTCGTAAAAATCTATGCTTTGCTCGACCGCTTACTTTGATCGAACTTGAAACAACCGGGCCTTAGTGATATAGTTTAGAAAGCACTTATTTAAAAGCAATGTTGAAATACTTGTAGTTATTGTAGACTGCAAATCTTTAGTTATTTATGTATTTATCCCTACTGTACTGTAGTATAAGCAATTATCAGCAAGATTAGTTTAATATGTACAAGCGTAATAAAATAATATCCCAGATGTTTTAATATGTGTTTATCTTTTGCGATGTTGGATATTCGTATCTATTCTGAAAATAACCGTACTATTATTTTGATGATTGCTACTCCAACACTCAAAAATAGAAAAACATCAAGATATCTGTCAAACGTCAATATTTGTCATTGTGACGAAAATACGGACACTCCTCTATTTACAAAGTTTCAGAGATATGAACAAACACAACCAAAAATATTTCTTATTGATTGATATGGCAGTTGCTCTGTAGTGCAGCATGATTATTTTGATTTACATTAAATTTAACTTGTAATGCGCACACGTTGATTTAAATTTTTCACGACTATAGTTTCGAGAGAAGCAGTCTATTTATAACTAACCTAAATACAGAAATTTTGTCATCTTATTCGAGTGAAGCAGCAGGTCCCAGAGCAGTGGGAAGAATATTTTTTGGGCTTTAACGGGAAGATTTCAAGGATCGGAGACATTTATTGAAATGTGATGTTGTTTATGAGTGTTTTCTCTGAATTTAAGTTTTCTTGGATTTCGGCAGTTTCCAAACTGTTCATTGTCAGTCATTTACGAGGAACTGAGCGGAGTTCTTTTAGCCTATGATTATCGAAGGAATGGTTCGTACTAATTATGTGGTTGGCGAATTCTGAGAACTTATTGTTCTTAACTTGTTGAGGGCCTAAAAATTCCAAAGCAACATATAGACAAGGGCCGGAAATTTTCTGAATTTTTTGTGATTTTTCTTTTTACGAAAAAAACCATGAAAACATGCGTATATTAAAAAAAAACACACACATTCATATTATTTTATCGGAAGCGTCGAAATGCAATGATTTTTTTATCAAAAAATTAAAAAAAATAATCTTTTTTTGAATTCCGATAATGTTGCCAGCCCGACATTTTCCGAAAAATAATAATTAAAACATTTGCCGAAAAATAATAATGAAAACATTTGTCGAAAAATAATAATTAAACCATTTGCCGAAAAATAATAATTAAAACATTTGTCGAAAAATAATAATTAAAACATTTGCCGAAAAATAATATTTACTACATACACTACTATTATTATTTGATATCCTACCTAAAAATTTTCTTCTGTGTGGTATATTTTGTCACACGGCACGGCACACAACGGAACATCACACTCAAAACACATATAACATGTTTCCTTCCGTTGCTTTCGTGCCGCGCACACAAAACACTACGCCATCACCATCGTTTCACTTTAAATTTTGAAGCATATGATCCACATTTAACACACACATTTCTCAAATAAACGCAACATAAATAATGTATTTTTGTTAATAAATCACTGTTTGTATCAAAGTGCACCATAAACCAAGAAATATCGCGAATATATGTATATATTATCCGCGCGTAGATCCGTGTTCCAACTGTGATTGCTGGGCGCGAACTGAAGAAATAAAAAACCATTCCTATCGACATAGCAACGGAATCACGTGATTTTTGCATGTACCATACACGTGAACGTCTTTCGCGCGCTGGGCACGACGGAATAGATCGACACGGCGACAGACACGTGATTTTTGCATGTACCACGCATGTGTCTTTCGCGTACTAAGGACGTGACGACGACGGAATATTATTTCATTATATAATTTTCGATAGTACAACATGAGTTTAGGGCGACATCTATAACTTTTCTATACGATTTTGACGACCGAAAAACTTCTACTTTGAGTGTTGATTTAAGCTATAATCGGCCATGTTTTTGAGTCGAAAATGGAACGACAGGTCACAACAGGATTTCTCTATTGGGAAAAAATTACGTTTTTCAAATTCGATACGCGGCCGTCGATAAATAATTTATTTTGTGCCTGTCGGATATATCCGACGCGGCCCCTGGGGACAGTCGCGCTCCGTCGGATATATGCGACGCGGCCCCAGGCTCATTAATAATTAGTGAATGATTTATTTTTCTAAATCAAAAATATTCTCTACTATATTCAGATTGAAAAGGACCTTTCAAATGTAAAAACTATATAATCTAATCATAATCACTCCGTAATAGTGTACAGTAAAAGCTCTTTAATACGAAATTCAGGGGACCGAAATTCAAAAAATAAATAAATTTTCGAATTAGAGAAGTGGAATTAGTGGGAAGTTTTTAAACCATCATTGCACTTTCTAAACATTTCCAGGTTTACAGACGAATGCATTTTTTAACATGTATCTTTAAACACATCTATTTGGCCAATGTTGCATTCATTTTTGTCAGTTTCAATAAAATAAAAATTATTACCTTGATATGTGAAAACAGAAAAAATTAAAACAGCAATTATTGTACACCACTTCACTGCTCTTTTCAATTTTGGAGCGATTTTTTAGAATTGTTACCATATTTTTTCGCAATCTTGTCCTTCTCAATTTTCCTGTCCACGTCTTTAATCAAATCCATTTTCATCGAAATAGTTAATGTTTTGTATGTGCTGCGAACTGACACCATTTTCATTTGAAACGAAACACTAGTCAAAATAAAATGCAAAAATAACTAAAATCTAACATGTGAATGTAATAAAATATCTAATATTCTTCACACTTATCAAATAACACGAAATATTTTAAAATCGTAAAGGAAGAGACTAAAATATCAAAAGTTTTCACGGAAATCACAGATAAAAGTATAAAAAAGAGTCAATGACGAAATGTTTTCGTGCAATACGACTATAAGAATATATTTTTAATTTTAGTAAAACACAAAGATATAACAATTTAAAACTTCAAAACCGGCGCGCAAGATTACAAAACTTCAACTAATCTCATCTTTTCGCGGGATATTATAAAACGGGAGTCATAAAACTTCTCCAACTGGCCTGCGCCGCGCCCCATTTTTTGACTTATTACTGTCATACAGATGATCAAAACCCTGTGAGCACCCTGAGCGGTCATTCCCGTCAGCGCAGGTATAAAAACACTAGCAAGTGTTCACATTTACACAAATGACATTGTGTCAAATTTTATAATATTGTCTGAAAATTTTTTCGTATTTGGAATTAGCCATTTTTTCGAATTATAGGAAGCATTTTGTACAGAAGGAAGTTAAATATTTTACCACTTAAGCTTTATCCCCCTTCTAATGACTATGTAATCCTTAATTTATTCTTCTAACTCCCCCCCCCATAATTTTGTTTTAACCCTCTTCACAATGTAAATCTATATTTGACTTTAGTATATAGACCGGGAGCTAGGTGGACTTGAGTATGCATAACATGAGGACCAGAATCTGGCAATTGATCCAAGTTCAGAATAGCTTATAGATTAACAATACAAATGTCGCCAGAAACCCTGTTGGTCCAATTTTTTTTATACCCCCTCCCTCTATCCAGCAAGTAAATCGCTTGAGTACACACTTTTAGGCTATTTTAATGATTATTTTAGTGTCATTAGTTGTTTTTTTAATAATTAAAGGTAATAATAGGTTGTCAAATAAAATAAAATAGAAATTATTAGCAAGAAAATCATAAATAGTTCTTAAAAATTATTTAATGAGAGAAAGCAAATTTAAAGATACATACATACATGAAAAAAATACAAATAATCAATTATTCATATTTTTACAATTATTGTTTATATACTTGCACAACGAAATACAAGTTAATTTAGATTTTTTACAATTACAAGCCATCGTTTCAACTTAATCCTTAACCCATGCAACGCCGGGTACGAACAGCTAGTTATCGATAAAATTTAACATTGAAGAAATAATAACAACCACTTGTTTTCCAGATGTGCTGCTGAAGAAGCCAAGATAGTTGCTGGAGGAGACTCAGAAGATAATATTTGCGGATTTGCCATGTTCTTGGCTGAACTTTATATGCAACTGGACGATCCACAGGTATTTTATGCAACTATCATATCATATCAGTAATTATAAGGCTAGCGCCACACTGCGCAGTTCTTCCTCTGCGGCTGAATGCCACTACATTTCTTTCCATTAAATTTATTAAATGCAATGTGCGGATGATCGGTTAATATCTTGGCAGATTCAGCGTCTGTTTTCTTCTCCGCCCGCAATCTTCCGCAGCGATGATCAGCAACACTGAATCTCATCAACATAAATTCAGTGTGGTTTGGCACAAGCCTCAGAGTTTGCTTCCAAGATCGATTCTTATCGCCTACTCTGCTTGCCGTATTCTAAAATAAAATTATGTGCCCTAAAAATGTTTTGATAAGTGACACTATGTGTTCCACACGGGAACACTTTAAAAATTTGCAGCTCGCTGATCTTCGCCGCGAAGTGGAGGGTGACATAGGCCGTCACCTTGCTCAGTCGTACAGCAAAAGCGTCCAAAGTCCGGAGGAACGGGCAGAGTCGTGCCAAGATCGTAATAAAAAGTCTGTAGAAAATCCAAAGCCTGGTCCAAAAGAGTAGCTTGTTAGTCTTGCGGTTAGGACTCTCGCCTCATGATCCAAAGTTCACAGGTTCGAATCTTAATTCGAATCTTAATAGTAAATTAAGCAAGTTAGTCCTATTTTCATAGCACAAGCGTTTAGCTTAGTTTGAAAATAGTAAGAATATTGATATGACACGGATTCCTTGTTCACATCTCTATTTTTTTTAAAAAGAAAAAAACAGAAAAGAAAATCCAGCGCAGTAGTCAAGTCTAAATATCAGCAGAAGTCCAGACGAAAAGCACGGTCAAGCAGAACAGAAATAAAAGGTGTACAAAGGTGGTCCAACAGGCATTTACGGCACAGCGCATGAGTGAGCTAGATATATGATACCGTTTATATAGGAAAATGAAATCATGCCGCCTGGAAAAGCTTCTCAGGTGGCAACAATCAATCACAGAATCCGCCGCGTGATCTTGGCTTACCCGGCGCGGTCGTCCGCTCTGCCTGTGAATGTCGCCTGTCTGCATCACTATGTATAGTTGTGAAATATCGCAGTGTCCTAAAATTAGAATAATAGAAGAACAAATTATCGAAATTCTACTGCACTCATTACATATTATTTGAATCTGCAATTTCTAATTTGACAGGGAGGACGCATCAAGGCCTTGGGAGAAAGTCTTTGTAAAGTGTTGAAACACTTGCTCACCACACCTAACAACCAGAGCACCAAGACTGTCTGTCAAATACTCAAGGTATAATATAATGAATGCTCTCTTACGATGTTCCTTATTGAATTTGATACCATATGATTGGCACATTTTTATCCAGATTTAAGCCATGTATTCACTAGGGGACAAATCGCGAAACATTCCGCTCGGCATGTCGCATCAACATCTACGCTCATGTTTCGGGGACAATGACGCGGCCATTTGACGTGTACACACCGGGACTCGCATATCTTGTCGCGGAAATGTCACCCGATGAGCTTATGTTGACAGCTGCGGTATCTCATTTGGCGAAAACGGGGTTCCGCGCAATTCGAAATGTTTTTTTGGGTCGCAATTTCAAATAAACGAGGTTTTACTGTAGTAAATTGAATATTATTAAAAACAAAGTCCTTTTTGCAAATAATTATTGTTTTCCAGACGTCGCGGAAATATATCGCCCTATGAGGTTATGATGATAGCCGCGTATCTGTTTATGTTAATGAGTTTATCGAAAAGTAAGAGGAGAAAAAAGAGGAGAATGCGAAATTATTTACTGCAAAGAGAAAGAAGGACGGACATTGTATGCGATCTTCGATCGATGAGTTCAAGAACGATTTCGTTTCCCCGCATTGTCATCTTGACAGATACAGCGCATGCGTATTCATTTGTAAACATACCACGTGGTACTGACGCTTCGCGGAATGTTGCAGTGAGTACGCTCGGGTACCGTGCGCATGGCAACGTTGCCACGGCACGTAGAAATGCCGAGCTATGTTGTGCGCGAGGTCGCGGAACAGTGCACGACGTTGCAACATCACGTAGACTCTATGCCGCGCGTGCTGTTGAGGGACAATTTGTCCCCTAGTGAATACATGGCTTAATACTTCCCCCTTTTAATGTTTTCCAATCGAAGATATTGATGTATTTTAGTAGAATGTAATTTAGTAATATATGAGGGCGTATTGAAAAGTAAGGTCTCCAACGATGCCATTTCCGAACGCGAGTTGCTAGGTGAAATTTGACAACAGCGCTGCATTCATTGGTTCCCCCACCACAGTGTAGAACCATCCGCGAGACTTTGGGACGCTTAGTCGCTGCGTACCAGTCGTTTAGGATGAAGCTCCTGCTTGGCTCGCCCGCCAGGTGCGAACTGCGCTCAGTCATTCGATTTTTGAATGCAAAAAAGGTTTCTCCGATAGACATTCATCGTCAGTTAGTGGAAGTGTACGGTGAGTAGTGTATGGACATAAAATACCCGCGGAAGTGGTGCCGGGAGTTTTCTGAGGGCCGGGAAAACGTCGACGACATCAACAGCGACTCGAATCGACGAGATAGTGCGCAATAACTGGAGAGTAACCCTTCATGAGATAAGGGAAGGTCTTAATGAAGAATGTGGCTACTTCTCCCTGCAGAATATTGTGTCGGAGGTCCTCGGTTACCATAAAGTCCACCAGCTGGGTCCCTAAGCAGCTCACCGATGAACGACCACCCTACTCAATGAATTCGGCTGGGATATCA
The DNA here is from genome assembly GCA_016648135.1 of Agrypnia vestita. Classification (NCBI taxonomy): domain Eukaryota; kingdom Metazoa; phylum Arthropoda; class Insecta; order Trichoptera; family Phryganeidae; genus Agrypnia; species Agrypnia vestita. Next base: position 13,944 of record JADDOH010000669.1, on the reverse strand, counting down.
TTCACCACCCTCCTTACAGCCCGGACGTTGCCCCCAGCGACTACCACTTGTTTCCCATTCTCAAAAAACGCCTTGGGGGACAGAAATTCAAGTCAGATGAGGCAGGAGAGAGGTACGACGCCGGCATTAAAAAGCTGGTTACCAGGATGCAAAAAGTGATTGATCGTCAAGGCGACTTTGTAGAAAAATAGCTAAATGTTCAATCTTTCCCAACCAAAAAGTTGTGAATAAATTTAATTTTCTATGAACAAAAAAATAGGTGACCTTACTTTTCAAGACACCCTCGTATGTAATTTAGTAGTAAATAATTCTTACATATATCAATTGCTGGCCCTATTTCAATTGTATGCAATCTGATATTAAAATTACACATAATAAAAAGATTCCAGAGATGAAATATCAAAATGTGGGAAGTAAACTAAAAAAATGGCACTACTTTAACAATATTTTTTACCGAAAGTGTTGAGTTACTTTTTTACTCATTTACTAATTACTTTCTCATTTATTAATTATCACATTGTTTCAAAACGGTCATGAAGTAGGCCAATGGATTATAAAATCAAAAATGCTATAAAATGTCAAGAAATTGGTATGTGTATAAATTTTGGGAAACGCCACCAATGCCGATGTTACTAATTTTTGTATCAGGATATATTAAACTAAATGGGAAAAAAATATCCACATACAAATGGAGGTACTGACATTATGCTCTATCCGTTGAGATGTTTTTTAAATCACAGTTATTTGAATTATTATAGAAGTGATATTAAATGTGTTCCTCTTTCATATAGCTGTCTGGTTTGGCCCTGGATGCAGACTGTGCTCCTCGTGTAGAAGAACTGTGTGGTGCCCTGCTGGCATGTGAGCGCTCCGGTGTGCAAGCCTTCCTCGTCAGGAACGTACTCAATCTTCGTCGGGACCGTTGGGGATCGGCACGTTTCGCTGAAATGGCCGATAGTGAAACAGTCGCCCCAACTCAACACGGTAATTTGATATATTTCTAGCCATAGTACTCAATTTTTATATCTGAGATCTGGAGAAAACTGTTGTGCTCGTGTTGTGTGAAGTAACACCGGCAGTGTCAGAATGTCTTACACCGTGCATGTGTTAGGCAACCTGCAATTAGATTTATGCTATACTTTCAGCACCAGTATCCGCCCAGGGGGAGAATGGATCTGTCCGCCCGCCGGCCAGTGGTGGAGGAGCAGGAATATTCTATCTCCCGGACGGACATAATCTCACATCAGAGGAAGCTGCCTTCCTGCAGCGACACTTGCCCAGCACGGACCAGCCCCTGTCGGATGATGAGGAAGAGGCCCCGTGAGTTGGCTTCTCACTATTGTTTATAGTACCCTGGGTGCCAGTGATGGATGTGTGGCTGCTCCATTGGTAAATACTCGGAAAGTTCCATCCATCGCCAACTGACAAATATTATCGCAACTTGTATATAATACACGGTTACTGGGAGCTAGCTTTAATCAGTACTTACCTATAACTTGGCGGAAACCATTAATACAATCGCACGCACAAATAAAGGGAACTTTTTGTGATACAATCAAAAATAATAAAAATGATTAAAGGCACAAAATGAAAACGTTGCTAGGATGTCGCTGATAAATGTTTGATATTTTAATATTTTACCGCATACCTAGGTATGTATTGCATTTTGAATCCGATGAACTCTTTGAAAATTGTATGAAAACTTATGAATGTCCTTAACTTGTTGAGGGCCTAAAAATTCCAAAGCAACATATAGGCAAGGGCCGTAAATTTTCGGAATTTTTTGTGATTTTTCTTTTTACGAAAAAACCATGAAAACATGCGTAAATTAAAAAAAAAACACACACATTCATATTATTTTATCGTAAGTGTCGAAATGCAATGATTTTTTTATCAAAAAATTTAAAAAAATAATCTTTTTTTGAATTCCGATAATGTTGCCAACCCGACATTTTCCGATTACATACACTACTATTATTATTTGATATCCTACCTAAAAATTTTCTTCTGTGTGGTATATTTTGTCGCACGGCACGGCACACAACGGAACATCACACTCAAAACACATATAACATGTTTCCTTCCGTTGCTTTCGTGCCGCGCACACAAAACACTACGCCATTGTTTCACTTTAAATTTTGAAGCATATGATCCACATTTAACACACACATTTCTCAAATAAACGCAACATAAATAATGTATTTTTGTTAATAAATCACTGTTTGTATCAAATTGCACCATAAACCAAGAAATATCGCGAATATATGTATATATTATCCGCGCGTAGATCCGTGTTCCAACTGTGATTGCTGGGCGCGAACTGAAGAAATAAAAAACCCTTCCTATCGACATGGTAACGGAATCACGTGATTTTTGCATGTACCATACACGTGAACGTCTTTCGCGCGCTGGGCACATGACGACGGAATAGATCGACACGGCGACAGACACGTGATTTTTGCATGTACCACGCATGTGTCTTTCGCGTACTAAGGACGTGACGACGACGGAATATTATTTCATTATATAATTTTCGATCGTACAACATGAGTTTAGGGCGACATCTATAACTTTTCTATACGATTTTGACGACCGAAAAACTTCTACTTTGAGTGTTGATTTAAGCTATAATCGGCCATGTTTTTGAGTCGAAAATGGAATGACAGGTCACAACAGGATTTCTCTATTGGGAAAAAATTACGTTTTTCAAATTCGATACGCGGCCGTCGATAAATAATTTATTTTGTGCCTGTCGGATATATCCGACGCGGCCCCTGGGGACAGTCGCGCTCCGTCGGATATATGCGACGCGGCCCCAGGCTCATTAAGAAATGCAATGATCATCCTAAATATCTTATTGTATTAAAGTCCAAGGTGGTTAATATATGCATGAGTCTGCAAAAACTAACTATTCAAGTTTTTTATGAAAAATTATGCAGATAGAGAAGATCGGAAGGCCTTGAATATGTCCAAATGATAATATATGATGTTTTATGTTCTGAGTATGTGTTTATGGTTCAAGGAAACACTAGTTTGAATGTAAACTGCCTGCCCAACTGTGATGATGTTGATATGCCATGTGGATGATAATGAACAAATGATGAAGATGTTCTAGTAAACGTGACATCAACTAATAAAGATTGAAGTAGAATAAAATTCATAACTGAAAAACATAGATTTTTTTATTTTGTATACAATTTTCTTTATACAGAATGTTCTAGCAACACTTGTAGTTCTAACGTTTGTGGTGGAACTTATGAATAATCAATAAAAATGTTATGCATGTAATTATTTTTTTCTGTAAGTGTAAAATTCTTTGCAGTAGAACCGCAGTGATTTAAAATTCACGGGACCATCAAAAAAATAATTTGGATTATACAAAAAAGCTGCTATTTTTCAAAATACATCAAATTTATGAAAGAAAAGTGATTTGCAGTAACATTGCGAAATTGGTGAATAAATTGCATGTACAAGTTTTTCGTTGTCACTTTTTCGAACGAAACGAGATCGCTGTCCTCGTACCAAAAAATGGTTCTCATCTGAACATAATACATAATTATTTGTTGTTAATTAATCATAACACTTTCCTCCAATCTTCAACAGACCGGCTCACATAATTTTTTGCCCAATCATATCGTTTTTCATCATGGTTGCAGTCAATAACTTTTTTTTTGAGGTCTGACTGTTTTTTTTCCACCTTCTATGACGTTTTCCTACGGTGGAGTCATGAACAATAACTCCAGCGTGCGCTTAGTCCTGCTGAAGTTCTTGGCTAGTTTTCCTAGGATTTAATTTACTTTCCCTTATTAAAAAAGCTTTATCCCTTGCTGTTGTCTTTCTTTTCCTTCCACATTTCCCTTTTCTGTTTACCTCAATCGTCCCAGTGTCCCTTTTTCATTTTTTAAAATCTTGTTGACAGCTACTAAACTCACACCGCCCTCCTTGGCAATATATCTTTAAATCATTGATGTGCGTGCGTTCACTCAAAGTAACAATTTTAGTGCATTTTTTAAAAGCAAATAAAGCTTTCTTCAGCAAAAGCATAATAATTCTAAAAAAATCAAAATGCAACGCATCTGTAGTCATTACTCACTAACTGTCATAATACTCACTAACAGTATAAAACGAAATGGCCGCTACTTTGACATACAAGTGTTGACAACTGTGAAAAAAAAGTAAAATTGTGATAATTATGATGTGTTCACATTAATTCGCACAATACTGTATTTATAAATGTGTATTTAGCTGGTTACTAATTTTATTAATCTTTGTTTGCATAGGGATGATTCTGACGGGGAGATTTGGGAACCAGAAATGGATGCAGAGCAAAGGGCCGACTTCTTGGAATTTCTCAAGATGTCCAATCAGATAACCCGGTAGACCACAATCCAACACGTAGGCCTACTAACAAAACCACTGGAATTATTGGCATCAACAATGATCTTCAATTTTGTTATTATGTAGTCATAGATTTATTTGCCAATGTATCGATACACAAGTGATTTTCCATTAAAAACTATATTTTGTGATTTCTTACCATATTTTTAAAAGCAAAGTACTATGTATGTATATTTTTGACATAGCATAATTTTTGCTCACAATCTTGAATAATTTCAGTGTGAGTTTTGATGCCAGATAAATCAGGAATCACAGTAAGTTTGTTCTGTATATTTTGATGAATTTTATATTGATTTTATAATTTTCTCGTGTCATATAAAGCATGCCATGAACACTTATGTAATAGTATTGCATTTATTTTTTTAATCATACCAATTTAATAAGTTTCACCGGCGTAATATTATCTTCCTGTAGCTAGCTGAAGTATTTTATTGATTTTATCCGTTTCAATTTTGACTTTGTTATTTTCATGCTGATAATATAAAATTTGAATAATGTGATCTTCCAAGGTTTATAATAAATGTTAATAAAGATCAAATACACTGTTTTTTATAATAAATTACTAATCTTCTAATTTATTTCTCCTCGTAGAACCATATCGACTCTGCAAAATATTTCTGGAACATTTAATAAATCAACTATGTAACAAATATTTGGGACGCAGCTCATTGTGAAAATGTAAGACATTTATTTAACTGACACTTTACTATAAGAAATAGACTTCCCCACAAACAAATTAATTTGAAGTTAGTTGCGTCGTACCGGAACTAGCAGGAGAATTTGTCAAGCAATGTATGACTGTATCTGCTATTTTATCACAATTTTTCAGAAATTTTTTGATAAAATATAAAGCAGATCTTTCTGAAAATTTAGGGATAATTTATTTCACCTTTCAACAATTTAAATTATTTCATTGAAAAATAAAAATGTCGACATGACATACATATTTTACAATTTAATGTTTTGCCTCGTAACTGGAGTTGCCATTAGGGGGAAAGTTGGGAGCCTACAAAAAAAAAACAATATTCTTTGCGATGTTAAATACCCCGACTGAAAGTTAAAGAAACATAATCGAAAAAAAGATGATGATCCTTATATGGGATCGCTTTAAGCTCCCTTTAAGTAGTGCTTACATTTGGATTTTGTAAGATGAAGGACTTCATAGTAAAGTCTCAAGGAATGGTAACTTGACCAGCCTTGTGTGTTTGGGGGAAGGTCTTGCCTTTCCCCTGAATAATCCAACTTGTACTGGATATTTCATATGCGGGTAATTTAGTCCGAAGGAGAATATATCGGCGGCTTTAGAAGTGCACCAAGATGGATTGTATATAATCGGCCTCCATTATTATGTCTTTTTCAAGTATAATTCTCCACAAACGCCACAGTGGAAAGCAGCTTTGGAATGGTCACTGAGAGCACTCGCTATTGCTTGACCAACGTAAATTGGCGTGCGGCGACTTTGGAACTAAAACCTGCCCCACCCGCACCCGACGATAACCCCTCGCCTGTCGTTCAGTACAATTTTGTATTTGCTTTGGAGCTGTGACATCTTAATTACCAATATACACTGAATTATTATGTCCAAAACAGTCCAGGATGGTGCAAGAACAATTGGCAATGAAGTATTAAAGTTTTCTTCCAGATTCTATACTTTTCTCCGGCATTGTTTAATAAGAACACGTCGTGTCTAGATCTATTATTTTTTTACTTTATTGGCATGCTGTTACGATGCTTCCTTGTATGTCGAGTTGACATAAATCATTAATTTTTTTCTTATGTTTTTAACACCCAAAGGTAAGAAAAGTCTTTGTGACACTCTGCCTCTATGATAGACTTACATAAATAAGAGTTCTTCAAACTTATCTTCGGTGTCTCATATGAAATTTACGTAAAATCTTCTTTTGGTGAATGTAAACTTTTTTTTGCATATTGATTTGCCAGAAAACTTCTTATCAATGTAATATGATTAACTTTTTCATCACTCAAATAATACTCCAAATGGCAATAAACGTGAACTGTCAAAATCACCATAGTCTAGGTCTAGAATATATCCGATGTGCTAAAAAGAGCAAAGACAAACACATTTAAAACATCTTATGTGACACTCGTCACATAGGATTAATTCGGATGCACGGATGCGGATTTAGGTTGCTCGCACATAGGCTTTATTTAATATAGCTCTCATTCAGGCCTAGTAAATTATTTTCACAAGGGCTTTTTTGTCAATTATAGAGAAAAAAATATGCATCGAATGGTATCAACAACTCATTTTCGCCAAAACCTTCACATAGGCTTTATTATATATACAGCGACGATATCTTCATTGCAGATACCTTCAGCTATAAAAGTGGCAATTTTTAAACCACAATTTAAAACTTATTAGAATTTTATGTGTGTCTTAACATCTTGTTTGAAGTTCTTCTTATATCGACAGCTCTTCACAAAAGAAGATATTTTTACACATCTGAGGAGATAATATTAACTAGTATTTAACATTTTATATTCTTAAATCTATTACTTATATACTATCCACAATAACCTACATATTTACATCTAATGTAATCTATGGTACAATCTATAATTAATAATAAATCTTATGCTCTACAATTCTATACTATTTTTACAGTAATTATACCATTTGTTTTTAAATATATTCATCTTATTTATATTCTTCATGCTTTAAGTACTGTCAATCCACTGTTCATGCCGTAGGTGTATTCCATGGGACATCGCATAAAACGCATTGATCATTAAAACAATATCTGATGGTAGTCATCGAAGGTGACTTTACTTTGATTTTCTCACACGTCAAAAAAAGTAAAGGAAATGAAAAAAGGACTGACCGATATTGCTCTTTTCCATTGTTGCAAAATATAAACTTGGCCCATTTCATCAGCCATCAAATCGAAATTACGAAAATTCAAGGGACCTAAAAAAAACAATTTGAATAATGCAGAACCCCATTAATTTGAAATTCAACGTTCAAATAAAAAATTGCGATGCGATTGCGAAAAATCTTAAAACTTGTGAAAAAGCTATTAATTTTGCGAAAAACATCTGTATTTTTGCATATTTGAAAACACAATATTTATTTTGCTAATACATACCTACAAAGATCGCGACATTTCTATTACTAAGGTACCGGATGTTTACATATTTGTTCTCCTCACTTGTGAAAAAAATCGAAATACTTTTTCAGTTACGTCAAATTTCAAATTATGTGAACTAAATCATATTGATTGATAGCGGAAAAGGGGCTAATAATTATTTCAAATTACGAATTACTTTGACTTTAGAATTATCAGAGTTCATCTACTGTGATATTAACATTTTGGGACTTTTGGGTTTTAAAAATATTAAATTATGAGAATTTAGAATTATCAGGATTTGAATTAATGTTTAATTAAGAATTAACGAGATTTTACTGTATGTCCATATTCTGATACAACAATTTTTTTTTTTAAAATAGAAAATATAGAAAAAAAAAAGAAATTATGCGAACACGGAATACGTGTCGCATCAATATTCTTACTATTTTCAAACTAAGCTAAACGCTTGTGCTATGAAAATAGGACTAACTTGCTGGTCTGGAGTGAGGTTTGAACCCGCGACCTTTGGATTACATATGTGGTTAGGACTCAATAACCACAAGACCAATAAGGTACTCTGCATTATATGCTCAATCGATACTACGGTTTATTCGCGTCAGAGTGTTTCCATACTTTCTCGGGTGTCCCGCAAAGATCCAACCTGGGTCCATTGTTGTTTTCTATTTTTATCAATAATATTAAAAATGTCATTTTAAACTCGCGCTTTCTGTTATTCGCGGAACTTAAAGTTTTTCTTAAAGGTGGTAACCTCGGACAATTTTCATCTTCTCCGAGCAGATATATCAAATATATGTGAATGGAGAAGGCGAAATAAACTTATGTTCAATGTTTCCAAGTGTTCAGTTACATCTTTCACTAGGCCCAAAAAACTATTCTTTCGCTACAAAATGAACGACCAAAATCTGACACGAACGTCAAATGTTAAGGATCTCGGCATTAGATTCGTGAGCAACCTGTCATTTCACGACCACATAGAGGCGGTCAGTGGTAATGCATTGAAAATGTTAGGATTTGTTCTGCGTACAGCCAGGGTTTTCGAGAATACCCGGATACTGAGAACTCTTTACAACTCGTTGGTGCGAAGTAGACTCGAGAGTGGCTCGATGATTTGGGGGCTATATGAGCTTAAGTACTCACTTTTGGTAGAATAAGTACAAAAAAATTCTAAGATATCTCTGCATGAGGGAGTACGGGCATTATCCTTGGCTTTACCCAACCGAGTTCCTCCAGCGTAGGCTTGGATACAACAGTTTAAAGACTAGAAGGAATGTGTATCTGATTACGCATTTTTATCGATTGTTGCGAGGTATGATCAATAATCCTGAAATTATGCGGAGCATTGGTTTGTATGTTCCCGATAATTAACTAAGACAGCATCAGCATAGATTGTTTCACATTCCAATATACAGGACCAACCTGCCAATGGTTATGCCTGTTGGAAGAGCTACTGCTATGCTGAACAATATTACTCTGGATATTGATCTGTTCCATGTCTCTGAGAGGGTATTCCGAAGCAGGATTCTCCTACACCTTTGATGAGAATGATTTTATATATGTTTAATATTTGCTTTTGTTTATACATATATGCTTATTATTTATAATATTTACGAATTAAATTTTGTATTTGTAGTGTAAATGTTATATAATGAATAAATGAATTGAATACTGTTCGTTTCAAATATTAATTTCTGACCTAAGAGTCTCTGTAAACCCAATCTTCAATTATCCTTACAATGCTGAATCTAATATTTTAGTAAAATTTTACTCTATATATATATGTTGAGTTCAGAATTTTAAAAATTAATGAGAGGTGCTATATTAAGAGTGATAAAGGCATGAAAAAAACTTTTATTTATTTTTCTAAAATAGATTTATTTTAAACAATCAAATAATTTACAAAGATTAACAATACTCTGAGGAACTCTTCAATATTTACATTATAAAATTTAAATAATCAACTAAGTATTAAAAATAAACAGATTTACAAACACACTACTATATAATACAAATAAATATCTTATTTTTTAATAATATGTGCAATGCTGAATTGTTCTGAAGGGTGATTTTAATTTTTAAATTGATGAACAAAAAATCGTTAGTGACAAGAATTATAATAAATTTAATATTTTTACTCTACTTTTACTTCATAGTTATATGTAATATAAATATAAGCGCAAAAAATATAATTTCAGTTATTTAGCATTGCTTGAGCTTGGTATAGATGTCCACTACAAACACTACCCTGAAGATGGAATTTGACTATTGAATATTTTTTTGTTTGTCCTATAGATTTTATGTATAGGTAAAGTTACGTAAGAAATGTATCTAATAACAAATTTTTCTAAAGTTTAGACTGCAAGCAAATAGTAAATGTCATTTAATACTTCACAGATATAGTTAGATTAGTGTAAATTTTCAGAAAGGGGGCTCTTTGCGAATAAGTCATTCATTATACAGAACATAAAATATTTACAAATGGAGGTTCTGTTGAGATAAGTTAAACAAAATAAGCACAATAAATACAACTAGCTACTGCATTTTACTAGAGTGGCCTCTATATACTAAATGATTCTCCACAGCCACATGTTCCTTTGATATTCGGATTATTGAATACGAATTCGGATGAAAGTTTGCTTTCCACATAATCCATTTCAGTGCCTGTAAATGCAAAAAAGAAAATATTTTAGGTGTACAGAAAACTAAAAACATAAACAGATCAACCCTGAGACTGATTTGAATAACAAGAATCCATAAATTTAGTAATAAATTATTTTAATGACATGTTTCAACATAGACATCAAAACATAATACAGACCTAGAAGTGAAAGCTGAGCCTTTTTATCTATTATAACTGTGACTCCATCCTGTTTTACTTCCTCATCCATTTTAGCTTTCTCCTTGGCAAAATCTAGTGTGTATGATAAACCATTGCACCCTCTCTGCTTAACTCCAACCTTCAGACCAATAAATCCTTGACCCTCATTCTTTTGCATAATTTCCTTAATCTTGCTAACAGCAGTAGGTGTCAATGTGAGAGCAGCACGAGAAGGAAGTAACTTCTTTTTTGTAGCGCGAATAGTCGCAGTAGCAACCACTCTTGTGGCCATCTTGCAGGAGGAGTTACCGACCCAGAGAAATGATATTTTTCACACCACACCACTGCGAAAATCACCTCTGAAATTTTTTTCAATGATCCTTTATATTTTTTAAAACTTTTTTCAATTAAATTACAGACAACAAAGCCAGAGAATGCACACAGTGTTTAAAAAGGGTACACAGAAAAGTAATACTTTGATAATTGATTCAACTTGATCAACTAACTTTCGATGTAAATCAGTGGCTTATCAAGGGAAAAAATATAATTTGATAACAATTAATTCTGCAATAACTCATTTCTTGTGTCGTTTGATAACAATTCATATTTAAATAATTTATGCTTTCCTAGTTGTACTATAAAAATTTCATATTTAACCAAGAAATTGATCATTTGACATATTATATAATTGGAACAGCTGACAAATTACTAAAAGATATAATAAGTTTTTCATTGCATTTCAGTTTCTGGAATAGAAGTAGGAGAAAAGTTGTTTTTAAACAATCACATTTATTGTATTCACCCCCACAATACATACTCAAAGACGATGAGCAAATTCAGCCCCTAGTCGCTAATTGATGGCTTAATAATATAACAGATCTACAAAAAATACACTTTTGAGTTAGGTATGAAGATTTATTCAGAATGTTTGGTTCCAACCATGACACAATATTTTTTCCCGAGAACTATAGAGTGCGAAATAATCTTAAAAGTATCTAAGAAAATAACACAATGACGTATCAATTGACAATGTTATCTAACTTTTCAGTACGATTTAAAGAAAAATGCCATTTGTACGTCTATTAAAATTCAGTTTGCTTATTACTTTTGGATAGCTAAAAATCAATAGTCACTCTTGAAAAAACTTATTTTCCTCTGTTGAATTTAACAATTTGTAGACAAGTTTTTGTATTACTAAGCCATCATAATTATGAGGATTTCCATAGAAATAGATGTGGATATTCTTATTACAGTAGACTCACAATTATCCAGGATGGATGGTGAAAAAATCCCAGTTAATCCAAAAACATTGAAATATTTATCAATAATGTGTCATTAATTGCGCGCACTTTTGTAACAATGGCAACCGGACGAACTAAATCTTATACTAAATAATGAACATGTTTTAAGGATCACATTTCAAATAAGATGGACAGCTGGTGTTTTCGATTCTTAACACATATTTGAACAGTGTGGATCATATTTATTTTAAAAAATGTGCCGGATAGTCCGCATCCCGCATTATGCTGTATGTACATATGTGTACTATTTTTCTACTGGACTCTCGATGAAAACTAATGGTGTGATTATCACGCTATGAAGCACATATTTTCTATGAAACTGGTTCATTTGTTTGGATAGTCTCAACATGAAGTTTTTCTAAATTGCTCATTACAACGGAACATATACAATAGAATTGTCAAAAGAAACAGAAACATTTTTCGAAATGCCATTTGCTACATCGTCAGCCTGTGTCGATAAGTTAATAAATGAAAATAAATAAAAGGGACAAGGAGTATTGCAAAAGATCTGACCTTGTTCATACAAGATTTTTGTATTTTTTATTAGAATAAACAGAAACGTATTCTTCAAAGACAGATTTATAAAGTGAGGCCCACCGTAAAGACAAAGCAATTTGTGTTAAATTTCTTATTATATATAGATTACAGTCACAGCACTGCTGATGGAATGATCAAGACTCAATATATAATTGATAATTTTGCAAGTAATGATTGTTGCCAATTGCCAGATTAACCGTTCTGATGCCAAAAAGCATAAATTTTTACATTACTTTATAACGTAAATATTTTTCTACTTCAAAGGCAGAAAATATTTAACGGTATTTGTAAGTTAGGAGGTTAAGATTAATTACTACTATTCATAACAATGAAAATTATAACTAGTTGACTTCTTAAGATATACATTTCTTACTTTGATTTCCCTGAACTCAATTATATTTTCGAAGTACGTCTTCCTTTCAAAAGCAATTTTCGTCTTTGACAGCTCTGACAGATTGACGTCCAACAAATACCAAAAAATTTAGAAAACTGAGAACCACTAGGGATGGGCGTTGAATGGACGGACTAGTTGAAATCAACCGTTGACGTTGCATCGACGCGTCGACCGTTTACGTTTATCGCATGGACTAGTTGAATTCGTAGACGGTGGACAGCGGACGCCGTGGTCGGTGGACGATTCGAGATTAACGCAATGCAAAGCAACGAGCGAGAGCAAGACAAAACGTCTCCGTTTATTTCTCTCTCATCTCTCGCTGTCGACTTTTAGATGCCATAGACCGCTCGACGGGTAATTTCATTTCAACTCTAAAGTACACTACCATAGAATGCAGATCTGTGTACACGAACTATGACTAGAGATTTGAAATTTGAATACATGCGTAGGGCGAGATAGGCTTAATAAGCTATTATCTGTTATTTTTTTACTTGATTTTTTGTGATGTCACGTGCGACGATTCGGTGAATTCCCAATTTTACGCTGCATAAAATAAAACAATTCTGTTTAATTATTTTATTTTTTATTGAACTATTATTAATTAACAGGCCGGCTAGATATTTTTCTAAAATCAATATTTTATTCGGTCGATCTCGACTTCTTATATCTACCTGAAAAGGGATGCTAAAATTGAATTATTGTGTTATTTCCTTACTTTTCAACTTTAGCATATAAATGATAAACAAACTTGTAGGGAATAAAATTTTCTATACCTAACTATGGTCCTTATTCAGGAGTCCAACATTAATCATTATATATGTAATATAATCTTGAATTTAGGTTTAATTAATTTTTATTAAAATTCCCTATTTTCAACTTTATAGATAAAAAAATAAATCTATTATAATTTTGTTTACACCACTTTTTATTGGTTTTTTACATGTTTCGGGAACAATGTTCCTTTTCTCAGATTGAGCCTTAAACTAAAGTTGAAAAATAATACAATATATTTATTTATTAATAATGTCACCACAAAGTGAAAGCCTGACTTTGAAAGATGTATTCTTCAATAAATTTCTATATAACATCTCAAATGTAAAGTATTTTTAAATGATGTATTTATTTATAAATTTATAGATAATAAATAAATGTAAAGTATTTTTTCCCGCACCTCATAACTGGTGCCTTTATTACGCAAAATCATTGTTTCCTTCCATTTTATTTATTTACTTTCACTGCTTATATATGTAGTTTATATTTATATTTTACTGCTAACACCTGATATTGCTGTGTATACCTACTTCTTTCTTTGTTATATATAGAAAGAAGTATATAAAACAATATGTAAAAGCCTGTAATGTGCGTAAACAAATAAATAATAAAATATTT
>JADDOH010000668.1:0-169411 GCA_016648135.1 Agrypnia vestita | reverse complement strand
GCAATAGCTCGCGTCCAATAAAAGGATACACTAATTTCATCATACAATCACGAGTAAATTCACAGACTTATAATATCCAGGCTTTGGTTGTTGACAAAATCACCAATAACCTACCTGTGCAATACATTGACACGGAAAATCTGGCTTATTTAAAAAATGTTCAACTCGCTGACACGGATTGGAATATACCGAAGCCGATCGATTTAGTTTTAGGTGCAGAATTATTCCCGTATCTTATATTAGGTGGTCGAATAAACGCACCCTCTCCCGCTCCGCCGTTGTTAGAAACGACTTTAGGCTACATCATAATGGGCGAGATGTCTATGGAAAATCCCAAAAGGGAAGATTCTACTTTAACTCTTCTATCTCTAAATGATGGTGATTTACAGACTTCTCTGCAAAGTTTTTGGCATCTAGAAGAGATTCCAACTAGGCAGTTCCTGAGCCCCGGGGAGACGACCTGCGAAAGGTTATACAGCGCATCTGTAAATAGAGATGAGGCTGGACGTTACTCGGTCGCATTACCTTTTCGTGGAGATTCAAAGGAATTAGGTAATTCACGAAATACTGCGTATCGCCGACTTATCGCTCTAGAGAGGAAATTCACACAAGAACCAAAACTTCGTGAAAATTATAATAACGTAGTAAACGAATACATTGAAAAGGAGTATTTAACTGAGATTACCGCTATCGATGTCTCAAACGAGGGTTATTACATACCGCATCATGCCGTCACACGCCCAGATAAGCCAATGCCGCGAATTGTACTCGACGCAAGTTCAAAAACCCATACTGGGAAATCATTGAATGATGTATTATATGCCGGACCTAATTTACAAGCAAACCTTTTCTCTCTTTTACTCGAGTTCCGGTTATTTCCTGTAGCTATGACCGCGGACATAAAGCAGATGTATTTTCAAATAAGTACATTTCAAAATGATCGTAAATATTTAAAGATATTATTTCGTTTTAGCGACTATAGCAACGAGACGATCAGAGTATTTCAATTCAATCGCCTTCCATTTGACCTCAAACCTAGTCCGTATTTAGCTTTGCGTACTATTCGTCAGCTAGCATCAGACATGCGCTTTCAGTACCCTGATGCCGCTGCAGTCGCCGAGTCTAAACTTTACATGGATGACTTGGTGCATTCAATGCCTGACGACGAATCGGCCATCCGCACCTCTCGAGAGTTAATCTCGTTATTCAAATCAGGATCCTTTGAATTAATCAAATGGTCGAGTAATTCTTTGGCATTACTCAATGACCTCCCGCATTCTCATCGAAGTTCAGTGGATTTCACAAATGAGAACAACAGTATAAAGTTCTAGGTTTATCTTGGGAACCTGCTGAGGACAATTTCTTCTTAACAACTCTGCAGGTCCAAGAGACATGTACAAAGCGAAGCATACTTTCATTAGTGGCTCGTTTGTTTGATGTTCTAGGCATCGTGGCCCCAGTAATCCTGTATGCCAAATTGCTCATTAAGGAGCTCTGGTTGTGCGATATTGGTTGGGATGATGTACCTCCTGAGAGCATCATTCAACGCTTCACTGCACTTACGAGTGAATTTCACTTGCTCTCGACTTTGAGAATTCCGCGCCATATTGGTGTTCTAAAGGACAGTACAGTTTGCATCATCGCCTTCTGCGATGCGAGTATGAAAGGTTATGGTTGTGTCATTTATTTGCACTCCACAGATTTAACCGGGAACGTATCAGTCAGGTTATTGTGTTCCAAGTCTAAGGTTTCACCAACAAAGATAATTTCACTCGCTCGTTTGGAGTTATTCGCTGCCCTTTTGATGTCGAAGTTAATAAAGACTGTTCGGGATATTTATAGTTCACGCATCACCATCGCAGGAACATATGCATTCTCGGACGCTACAATTGCCTTGTAATGGATCCACTCTTCCCCGCATAGATGGTCCGTATTTGTGAGCAACCGCGTAGCTCAATGCCAGGAAAATGTACAACCCCAAGATTTCTATCATATCGCAGGCATTGAGAATCCTAGTGATTGTCTATCTAGGGGCATGTTACCATCTCAATTGGTAACCCATGACTTGTGGTGGAACGGGCCTGTATGGCTACGTTCTGTCATTTCAAGTTGGCCTATCCAACCATTCTTACCTACAAAATATGAGGTACTCCCGGAATTTAAATCCACAACTTTGATTACCGCTAAGATTGTACCTTGTAGTTTTTACGAATTAGCTCAAAATATCTCTCGTTGGGATAAACTTCTGCGCATCATCGTATACTGCCTCCGTTTTATGAAAAGATTACCTCGTTCCCCAGCAATTGGAGTCGCTGACTTACTTGCTGCTGAAAACACGGCTATTCGTGCCGTTCAAAATGTTCATTTTGCTAAGGAAATGGCGGATCTAAAAGGAGGAAAAGGCTATTCTAAAAGGTTAAAACGTCTTAGTCCTTTCATAGATGAGGATGGTATTTTGCGGATTGAAGGAAGATTATCCAATTCAGGTCTTCCTTTCGAGGCAAAACATCCTGCTCTGCTCCCAAAACATGACCACGTAGTCGCCCTTATAATAGATCACCATCACCAATTGCATCTTCACACTGGGCCAGGATTACTTTCATCAATCCTTCGTCAACGCTTTTGGATTCTTTCCGGAAGAAGCGTTATTAGATGGAGAGTGAGAAAATGTAATAAATGCTTTCGCGTTTCTCCTCTACATCCCACGCCTAAAATGGCTAATTTGCCAGCCTGCCGAATTCAGGAAGCAAAGGCTTTTACACACACAGGGGTAGATTATGCTGGTCCGCTAAATATAACACTCCAACGCAAGCGTGGACAAAGGTCGCAAAAGGCCTACATCTGTATTTTTGTCTGCTTGACAACTAAAGCTGTTCATATCGAACTAGCATCAGATTTATCCTCGGACATCTTCCTAGCTGCATTCAAACGTTTTATAGCACGTCGAGGACCCGTATCTTGTCTGTATTCCGACAACGGCTCGAACTTCATAGGTGCCAAGGCACAGTTAGATGAATTTTATAAATTAATCTTGTCCTCGGACTATCAAAACGCTATAAAGGATGAGCTTATTAAACGACGCATTTGTTGGAAATTAATTCCACCGCATAGCCCGCACTTTGGAGGGATCTGGGAAAGCAATATAAAATGTTTTAAAACACATCTATACCGCGTAATCGGAAGTCAGTTGTTGACTTACGAGGAACTCTTCACAGTTCTTACACAGATCGAAGCGTTGCTCAATTCCCGGCCACTTTGTGTTATGTCTGAGGATCCGTATCCTGAGGCGCTGACACCAGCACATTTTTTAATGTCATCACCACTCCAGTATCTTCCGGTATCGGACATTGCTGACGATACGCGGAGTCTTTGTACACGCAAACAACTACTAGATAACTTAGTTAGGTCATATTGGAAAAAATGGCATCTAGAGTATTTACACACTCTACAAGTCCGACAAAAATGGTGTACTCCAGATAATCCCGTCACCGTCGGTAAAGTCGTGCTAGTGGGTCAGGATAACGCACCACCGCTTAGCTGGCCTTTAGGAGTAATCTCTCAAATATATCCAGGTTCAGATAGTGTAGTGAGAGTTGCTCTAGTGAAAACTGAATCCGGTTTTTTCAAGCGACCAGTGGTGAAACTTTATCCTCTCCCGACCCAATAAATAGCTCTTAGTTATATATTATTTTTATTTATTTTTTTCACGCCTCTTAGTGTACAATAGCTCTTAGTTATATATTATTTTATTTTATTTTCATTCACGCCTCTTTGTTATTGTTCGATGTATTAATTACTTATATCGCAGCATTTACGTGCTTTTCTTATTTGCGTTTCATAATTTACCGCTGAATATGTCAGATTGACACATTTTTAATTTACTCATATATTATATATCGGGACTGATATTACGCTGTCTCTCTTTTTTCTATATCATAATTTAGTCGTTATTGCGATAAGGAAGTTGCATCATGCGTTCGGATGATTTTTTTTATTAATTTTGAAAGCTCTGTGAGCTTCCAAGGCGGGGAGCATGGTCGGGCCATATCTATATTTGGAATGTATAGCGAACGCCTTTCATTGAGAAATTAGGCAAGCCGCGTTACCTGTCTCCGCCAATGACGCGAGACCCAGCAGGGCCGGCAGTAGTACATATTGGACCGCCGCTGTGAGTACATACTCGTTCGCCATCGCCGCCGTGTGACATTTTTTACGCACGTTCCGCAATAACCTCAATTTGTCGTTCGATCTTAAAACCGCCTTTTCAAATCCGTTCTTCGCAGTGGATTTGTTTACATTATTGGTGAAGACGGCCACCCGCATCTACAGTCCACTCAATCGCATTTCATCAGGTCGCAGTTCAATAAATCGAAGATAACCAGGAGGTAAGTGTCTTGCATGTTTTCTCAGTTACGGGCCTTTCGCTACGTATTGGACATCTTGCTTGCCCCTTGGAAGTTTCCGTATAGTTGGACGCTCAAAGCGCACCATTTAAACCATAACCTAACCGCCTCACCAATTACAAAGTAATTTGAACTACCCTATCAAAAAAGTGGATTGCTCTATGGACAAAAATAAAAATTATCAATTAATAAAAAAAATGAGAATTACATATAAGGTCGATATATTCACGGAAATCTACAAGGCTCCTATAGCTTAGTGGTCAGAGCACCGGCCCCGGAAAGGAGGTGACCCGAGTTCGAATCCCGGTAGTAGCCAAAATATTTTTTCGTGGATTATATTTTTCTGTATGTCTTTATAATTGATTAATTAATTTGGATTTTAAAAAAAGTATTTTTTTCTGACGGCAATTTTATTTTCGACGTTTAATTTTTAGGATGGTTAGAAATGTATCTTTGTTGAAAATATCCAAGGCGACGGATCATTTATATTATGATTGCTTCAAAAACGTAGTATGCAGTGCGTAGTTTTGCCATTGTCAGTTTAAAAAAATAGCTCGTATGAAAAGCAACATGCTTTTGGCGATATCAGCGACAACCGATTGCTTAACTGCTAGTTTATTATAATTACTCTTAGAAATTTTCTCCATAATAGACGGTACCGTATATAAAGTGTCCGTATATAGCGCATAGTTAATGTCTTAAAAATTGCGATCATGTATTAATTAATATGTAACACCATGTTATTTTTATAACAAATAATAACATATGTATATTGTAAAACTGTCAATAACACACTAATGCACTTGTAGTAGAGGAATAGGCGATGTAGCCGCGCATAGAGTATCGTACAATGTAAAAAAAATTGACTATTTTTCATATATTCCATATTTTTTGTTTACTAAAATCTTCATATTTGTATGAATCTTGTATCTTGAATTTAACGCCTACGCCAAATTCATTATCTTGACAGCTACGAAATCTATTTACAGGATACTTCTTCCAAATACGTTCATTTTTATAACATTTTTCAGGTAATGTGCATATGTGAAGCACATTTCACCAATAAATAAAACTTAGAGAATGTAGACCTAATCTGGAGCGTCGCAGGCGGTCTTCTTGTTCGGATTGCATTTATTTATGGGAATTAATTATTGATTCATATTTTTCCACTAATTCCAGATAATCGTTATAATCTCAGTTATAATTAAATATTCAAACGGACGGACAAATGGTAATTTTATGCTAATAAATATTTAATCGATTTAAATAAGTTCTAGGATTCCCCAGGAGTTTGTAACGTTTATTTTGAAATTTAATTTACATATTTGTGCTTCTTTCTTGCATTGTTCCAAATTATTGCCTAAGTTGGCTATTCTCGTCCTCAGGCTGTATCTTCTTTAGTTCTCGATGTCGCTTTTATCCAGGCCGATTCTCTACAGTATTTTGAAGCTCTGAGTCGCCCAGTTCTTTGGTCTTCCTCTGGACAACTGTCGATGAAGTTCCATAGATATTGCCTGCTTTACCGTGTGATCTGGTGACTCCGTCTTGTGTATATGTTTATTTTTATTTATTAACCTTCATTTACCTATTTCTTCTTCTTCTTCTACTTCTTCTTCTTCTTCTTCTACCCCTTGTCCTATGGGATCGGGGTCCCTGCACCACATTGAAGGTTCCAACTCTTCCTATCTTAGGCTTCGCTCTCCACATCTGCCCAATTTAGTTGCAACCTCGCAACAGACCTCCTACTGTTTCTGCCAACTCCTCCTAGGTTGGCCCCTTGATCTTGTGCTTTCTGGTCTTGCCTGGAATATCCGCTTTGACAGTTTATCTTTCGGCATCCGCAAGATATGTCCCAGCAACCCTAACTGTGATTTCTTGATAAATGTCAATAAGTGTTCCACCTCGAGACATTCTCTTATTTTCGTTCTTCTGATTCTGTCCCTTCTGGTAACTCCTACTATTCCTCGTAGAAATCCCATCTCGGCTACCTGTAGCCTTGAGCGAGTTCTTTCGGTCAAGATCCAGTGCTCGTGGCCGTACACTAGTTGGCCTAAAAACTGATTTGGATACTAAGGTAAGTTCGCAACAATACCTATTTATTGCCGAGAAAAAACTTTTTAACGCAAAAACCACGCGTATTTTGTCATATAAAGTTTAATATACAGTATATTTATTATGATATTTTTTATTAACTAATGAATTCATATAAATTTCGAATTCATATAAAAGGTAGGTAAGTACACCCTTACCTACCTTACCTGTACACCCGGGAGAAACGCACTAATATTATTTTCCCGACTCCTCCAGAATGCACCGCAAATACAAAGTGCATCCATATGTGGATCATATTTAAATGAATTTACTAATTTATTAAAGTTATTAATTAACATTTTTTATAGAAAACACACTGTGAAACTACGTTTTTTAAAACATACTTCTATATTTAAAAGATAAATAAAAAAAAGATATGCGAAAAATTTCAGACTTACATATATTCGTGCACAGTTCTGAGTAAATGGTACGTGTAAATCTAAAAAAAAATATTTTAAGTAATCAACATAGCGACATTGAAGCAAAATTGGTATGCCAAAATAGATGAACGTGGCGTTTTATCCACTCTGCGTACAATTTCCAAAAGGGTCAACGAGCACAAACGGGCATGCAAACTCGGTCATCCAGAAAAATCAGCACTGGCTGAGCATTTTCTGGATACCGGCCATTATTTTGCATTCGAACCGAAAATCCTTGGAAAGCCCAAGAGTCACCATACACATCTTATCAAGGAAGCTCTAAAAATCTACAAGCACCCGATAAACATTAATAGCGATGATGGTCTCAAATTAAAAACATCTTGGTATCCGGCGCTTCAAAGTCAATCTCGTCGCAGACTCCGCAGAGATAGTTATCAGACAACAGATGAAACATAATCACAACACAACACAACACATGACTCCGACACGGTATTGCCACGTAACACATAAACACAGAACACAAACAAAGTTTTCGACACGGTATTGCGAGCCAATACTCAACGCAACACTGACAACGTTCTCACCCTGCTTTCGACACGGTATTGCAAGCCGATACTTAACCACAACACCATCACTCACAGCAACACATCAGCCTTGATGATCGACCCTGCAATGGGATCCGAAACGTCGGCCCGAAAGGTCGTATCAACATGGCATAATACCCCAGAAAACACAAACCTGAACACTCTGCCTACCCCTGCGATGAAACGGTGAGATGATTAGTTAGATTTTTTGTGTCTAAGAGCCGGTTGCATCAACGTGGTTTATTGTAATCTTTCGTTTAAACCAACGATTTTTGCGTTTTCCACCAATCAAAAACAGTTTTCGTATAAATCTATATTTTTACGAACAATATTTTTACGACCAAGTTGATAAAACCGCCCCTTATTAATTTAATTTGTTTTATGATTTATCATTTTATTTCAATTTTAAATGACTTTAGTGGTAGTTTATTTAAATACATTTAAAGACAGTTATTCCGTCAACACATGACGCAGAAAACAAAATATATTTGTGACGTAATATTTTCGTGGTTTGATTTTGTTAATCCTTTTTTTGCGTGGTTTAACTTTACCAGTCAGTTATGTATTTGATGCATCCCAAATTTACCTGAATGTTTGCTGTGCTTAGCAATTCCCATCGCGTCTGCCGCCACTGGATAAACAAGGTCAATATTGGCCAGAATTTCCTATAGCTATAATTATACGCCACCTCAATACACGTCGATCCACGCGGGCTGGTCCGATAAAGCGAAATGGAACAGCCACGTTGATTTATATAAAAATATCTTCACTTGGTCCAACCTTCCGAATGAGTGCACAGACGCCAATGATTGGATATGTGGGAACATTTCATGTTTACTCTACCATCATGCACATCACGGCGTCAATAGATATTTATACCAAAAGACTCTTCCCATAATCACGAATTTCATTAGTGAACTATTATTTAATTCACGCGATATCGCACTAATCACTCATCTGTGAAAAAATGTATACTCGTCTATTCCATAATATTCGAACGTCTATTGAATTTTATTAATTGATATGGTAGTTACTTTGTGGTGCGATATGATTATTTTAATTTAAACTAAATTGAATTTTGTAATTCACAAACGTTGAGTTAATTTAACATGACTATAGTTTGGAGAAGAGCAGTCCCTCTCATCATCACACACACGCTTGTTTGGTACCCCCTTAATCTATAGTAGGTGTTCGCATTAAATCGCCGCTTTGCTTTTCGTCTATGGTTTCACTTTCAATGATCTCGCCTCGCTTATCAAAATCGACTGTTTGTCTCGCGAGTCTTGTACGTATTTTATAACCGCTCGAGTTTTAGAAACTTCTCGCGCATTTTTGGTTCGTAGGATATATTTATTTACGATAATGCGCGAACAAACTACCACATACTCTCATCATCACAGACCGCGCAATGAGTAAAGTCCATTCACTTTAGGAAAGCCTTTTGCATTAGTGTGAGTAACAGTCCGTTTACAAAATCTCGTAACATTCTTTTTTTGAGTACCTAAATGATAGACGCAAAAAATATATAAATAGTATTTTATTTTCTTAACCTGAAATTAGCATATATGTATATAAATATTTTTCTAACCATGGGGGGGGGTTGTTTCGATTTCCAAGAATTTCTTCATTTATTTACATCGACTTCCTAAAAATTTAACATAAAAAATGTACTATTTGAAGTATGTACTTGTACTTTCGATAACTTTAAAATGTGTGTACTTTGTAGTGTTTGAAATGAAGCGTACTATTTGAAGTATATACTTTCAATAACTTTGAAGTGTGTGTAGTTTGTAGTGTGCACTACACTTCAAAAGGTGTGAAGTGTATACTTCAATGTAATGTAGTAGTACATTGTAGTAGTGAGTACAGAGCGGAACCATCACTAGAAAGAAACCATTTACGAAACTCGCGGCGGGGCATACGCACAGAAGGTGGTCTGGGTCACGCCACAGGATCCCCGGAAAGGGTAAGCTAAACCTGAATATGAATCCTGATAACAGCACGTCGTTTAATTGTCATTTTTTAAATAAGAACGTCTTCTAATATGCTGTAAATTCAGGCATCCTCAGTGGGAAGATACACGACATCGGGAGGCAGGCGATGGAGATGGGGTGAACGGCTCCAGCGGTGCCGATGGGCGGATAGAGACCAGATGAGCAGCGAATGGGCTAGAAGATTGGCTGAATCCTGCGGGGTGGTGGTTTTACCTCATCAGGGAGTAGAGGGAATTGTGAGGGCGGCACGGGAACGAGACATTGGCGGGGCATGAAGAATAGTGGACTGGCTTCAAAATCATCGTTTGCT
The DNA here is from genome assembly GCA_016648135.1 of Agrypnia vestita. Classification (NCBI taxonomy): domain Eukaryota; kingdom Metazoa; phylum Arthropoda; class Insecta; order Trichoptera; family Phryganeidae; genus Agrypnia; species Agrypnia vestita. The sequence continues at coordinate 159,649 of JADDOH010000668.1, read as the reverse complement.
AAGTGTATTCAATATTAGTAGCCCTCTCACTGCATGATAATACTATAGTAACTCCGATATAAAATATTCGCCACGGATTGTCTTGAGTGTTGTGTGCAACGCCGACATTTTAAGAATACAATGTTTGCACCTTGAAGACATAGCCTTCTTTATTCTTAACAATTGTTTAGCTTCATACATAATATTAATTGATAGGAAATTAATATTCCTAATAAGTTTCTTTAATAAAAATAAATATTGTAATTCTGCCTTGTCGTTGCCATCGTAGGTAGAACGGGGAAACGGCCTAGCTAGACTATAGAAATGATTATATTTTTGTTTTATATTATATAACAACATTTATACATATAACATTTATATATATAACAACAGTTAAAACAATGTGATATTCATTATTGTTTTAACTGTTAGAATTAAGATTCTTCTTTAGTAATTTACTGGAGAAAGGATGATATTTTTCATTATTGTTTTAACTGTTGAAATTAGGGTAGTTTTTGTAATAATTAACATCGAGAAGGGGTTAGAATTTAAGTTATTCGTTACTGTGTTAATTTTGGTTGAATCGAAAATCACTGCTTAGTATTTATGTAAAAGGTGACTTATTAAATTTCGAGCATTGATTTAGTTACAATAGATTTTTATTATGTGCACCTATTTTCTCATCGAACAGATTGATCGTAGCATAACCAGTCATTCTTTGTGTTCCGAAGCCTATTCCGTCTGGAAATGGCCGTCGACTCTGACCCTGACGATAATATACCGAAGAAGATATAGCCTGAGAACGGGAAGAGCCGACCCCAACAGCAACAAGATAATTGAACTTCTTTTTCTTTATCTTCTTCTTCAGCCTTCCATACTCTTCCATCTTCCCTTACTGGTTATGTACCTATAATGTTGTTATATCGGCTATATCGTCGGCCCATCTCTTCTGAGGTCTTCCAACGCTTCTTCTATTTTCCCTTGGGAAAATTGACCCGAGACCTTGGTCTCCACTTCAGAACTCTGGGAGTCCACCTTGTGGACTGACCCATGATGGGCGGCTACAAACAGCGTCTGTTACCTATGTTAAGGGTGGCTGATTTTGTGGCGGCCAACCCGTTTGGCAAGTGTGGTGTTTTAATGCCAAACCCCTTCCTAATGAAATAAACCCGAATTCCAAATAATTTAACTGCTGTTTATTAATTTTGGCACAGTCACAAGTATGAAACGTAAAATAATTGTAGGAGGGTTATAGAATAATTGCATATTTTTTAAACAATGTAAAGTAGCTGTACTTACTTACTGAAGTAACTCATTAATTAAATTAAATATTTTGTTACATAATTCGCCAGAAATAATATTTTTTAATAAATATTTAAAATAAGCCTTGTAATTTTGGAAAATTAATAATATCCTTTCAAATAGTTCTACCATTTCACCAAAACATAAATAGCCTATTTTTTAAAACGACCCCTACCCGAATCGGTCTGCCTACCTGGGACCGAACCCAATCCCCGACATTTAAACGTATTTACCGGGATGTTTAGGGCAATGACCTTCGACCTTCTTACCCTTAAAACAGTTCGACCAGAATGTTGTATTATATTAAGTGTTGTATCGAGTGACCGAGATTACCCTCTCTCTATCAAAAGGTTATTACAGACCTATCGGATCTCCTAAGCCCCCCTAAGAATCCTTCTCAGAAATCATTATTATATACTAAAATTCTCAAAACGTCTTGTATTTATACAAATAAAGCTGTAATTTATAAACGGAAAATTATTATCATAATCTCGTTTCAAGAGGGGAATTAAATCTTAATATTATTCGAAATAAGAATCAAAACACTCTGAAAATTAATAGTACTCAAGTTTATTTTAGTACAGTAGATGTAAGCTACCCTAGCTAGATGTGCATTTCAGTAAGTCTATAATTTAAAATAAAAAATATTAACTTTAAGAATGTAACAAAGATTACAAAATCCATATTTATTTTATTTTTAACATCAACTGATTTTTATAACACTCTATCTTCGTCGGATCGTTGCACAATTACAGTTCCATGAATTAAAATATTTAAAATAATCATATTCAAGACAAGGCATCATTCGTGATGGGTGTATAAGTAGTAAATTGTCATAGAGATTTTGAAATAAAAAATATATTAAATAATGGATTATTTCTTAAATTAAATTAAAATCACCTTGCTATAAAGTAGATTCATTTTCTAATATCAATCAGTTTCTAATAATGATTAACAATTCAAAAAAATTTAACCTATTTATTATTGATATATATTAATACAATGATATTATCTCTTTTTAATATGTTATCTGTCTGGTTGACGAAAAGCTGGTTGACGAATTATGAAAAATAATTTTTACTAAGGCATAATCCCATATAAAATTTAGAGAAATCATAGCATTACACTTTATCCCTAACGTTATAGGTTATATTAATTAATTCAAAAATAATTCCACACAACTGAAGGCTTCTTTGATTCGTATTTTAGCACGCTTATATTAGTTAGCTTCACCTGTTTTTCTGTTTGAAAATAATTTTGCCTCACTCTCTAAATAAAAGCGTGGGCGCCTTCTCTCCATCAACAACAGAATTCTGTAATCTGCATCAATATCGTAAGGGCCCACCATTTGGAGCGTGAAAAAAAATTTTGGCGATTTATTTTTAATTTTTGTACCTACCTACATTTAAATATTAGAGTGATTTTAAAAAAAATATTTCACTCTTCCCTTTATTTTATAATCATTTTTTTTAATAGTATTGGTTTCAAGAAATAAAATATTTTCTAAAAAATTATTTAGATTTAATTTTATCTTAAAGGTTATAAAACACTGCTTCTTAGAAACATTTTAAATGTTTTTAAAATTAATTTTCATATCTCAAACTGAGAGACATGCTCTCTGAAAACAAATAAATGCAAAAGATAAACGTCTCAACTGTGCCAAATGGAATTATGCCGAGAAAGAGGGAAAGTTCACTCCGAGAAAGTTAAGAGGCGACTCAAAAAAGTATTACACACTTTAAAAGCTACATAAGAAACATTAAGCGCTTGTTTTTATTTCATTTCATTTCATTCCCTTCTACTCCAAGTTTTCTCAAATTGTGTTAGCATTTTTTCGGTATCAGCCGTTCTCACAATTAAGAAACTAATTAGTATTTGCGCCGGAGCCCGCCCGTTTCAGCTGAGTGGCATTAGCTTTATAAACTGATAATAAATGTTTTTAAAATATTTATTTTTCGTATTATTTATCTTTCTTAATATTTTAGTTTGTATAGTTTTCGGTGAAATATATTTTAACTTTTTTTATTCAATATACAACATTGTCATTTTTCAGTCTTGGAAAATATTTGGGGCTACATAAACATGTATAAATTTTAAAAAGTTTTAAGTCAGTTTGAACGATTAGAAATATATGCAGAAAAAATATTTGGTTATTATGTAGTTGCAACTTCACAATAAAATTATTCAAGATTAAGAATTTTTTTTTGTTAAAGATGTTCCTGATTTATGTATAATGTATTCAGAAGGAAAACAAAAACGCTTCAAAAAATTGTCTGATGTGCCAAATCTTCGCCTACATATAAGTTAAAACTGGAATGCAAAAACTTTTAAACGACTAATAATTCTGTACTACAAATTGTTTTTAATGTGAATCATCATTGTAAAACATGTAATGTAGCCTATCTATACTAATACTACAAGAAGGTGAAGTTTGTAAGTTTGGATGTGTGAGGTAATCTCCAAAACTACTGATCCGATTTCAAATATTCTTTTACCAGTATTTAGAATGAACCTTCAGCGTAAATATTGGCTGTATATAATATTATCCCATTACAATATAAGGGTTTTTCGTCGAGACCAATTTTGTAACGTAAGTCAACGAAAAAACAGTCGAGCGAATGCGTTTCTTTCGAACGCTGCTTTAACGGTAAGAGATATATGAACACTTTCTATATAAAAAGTTGTAGTTATATAGTCCGTAACGACATATTTTTTTATTTATTATTTTTAATTAAATTTTTTCATATTTTCTTTTGTTATAGATCGTGCCAAGCCTTGTACAGCTTGTCGGCACATTTATTTTGAATTTCCTTGCATTGCATATTTAATTATAGGATTGTTTACATAGGATAAAATATATATAAAAGATAATAATATTATATGAGCATAGCAAAACTTAAAAATAAAGTTAGTAATGAGACTTGGTAACCAATCTAAATAAAAAAAACATAAACATCAATATGAATCACTGAGATCAAGATAAATAATAAATAATGAAACAGCTCAAAATAAAAATAAAAAGCATCGAAGCCAACGATATGAGGCACTATGATTTGCCAAAATTTCCAGAGTCAAGTTATTTAGTAGGAATTTACCTTCTTCACCTTGTAGGTTGGGTGATATCCTTGATGTGCTCCGGTATTTTATTGAAGAGTCGTGGTACTGTGTTCTCTATTGTTCTTGCTTTGTAGAAATTGTTGATTTTTTTCAAACTTAGTCTGTTTGTGATTTGCCGAGTTCTATGGCTATGATTTACTAGTTCCTTTTCGTCTTCTAGTGCTTCTTGATTATTTTATAGTGGTATATTTGTTTAACAGGTAGAACTTCGCAGTATTTAAAAAGTATATTATTATTGTTTCGGGTTTGGACTCTTATTTCTGGGGATACAATTATTTTTAGGAGTTTTTTTTGCATGTTAAGTATTTTTCCCATATGAGTTTTATGAGTTCCTCCCCAAGACAATATTCCATATGATAATATAAATTCGGCTAGGCTAATGTATGTCATCTTCGGGAGTTTAAATGGTAATATGTTTTTTGTTGTAGTTTTTTGCGCGTATATATTTTGCATATGTGTTTCGAAATTGTAATTTTTATCTGTTGTTTATCCGAGGTATTTGTATGTATTTACTATTTTCATTTCTTTGCTTGAGCAGTTTATATTATTATTATATATGCATTGATATGAACGTGCTTTTATATTAGTTACATTCCCTCTTTTGTTTTGTGGAGATGAAATATAAAGTAATTTGTTTTTTTCTCTGATTATTATTAAGTTGATATCGTGGGAACATTTTGATATTAGGTTCAAGTCATGTTGTAATAGTTCAATGGCTTCTGATATATCTTTATTCGTGACTAGCAAACCTGTACCTATTAATAAACATCTCCTTCTAAATGTAAATTATTCAGTCAGTTTGTGTACAATAAATATTATTTTGGTCCGATCATCGAGCCTTGCGCAATGCCTGTTTTTATTGTCTTGTCTTCGCTTAGTTGTTCTTTTATTCTGACATCTATTTTTCTGTTTCTTAGGTAGTCTTCCAGCTTTATTTTTTGTTTACCTCTGATTTCTTCCTTTTCCAATGCTTCAATCAATTTTTTGTGGTTTAGAGTGTCAAATGTTTTACTATATTCTATTAGTAGGTAGAAGTATCACATTTTGTTTATTGTTGAAAGCGTTATTAATTTGATTTGATAATTTTGCTAGTAGACTTTCGCAAACTTTTCCCTTTTTGGAAACCATATTGACAGTGTTTTATAACATTGTTTTCTTGTAAATAATTTTGTAGATATATGTCGATTTTTTTTTCAAATATTTTATTTATTACCGATTGTATGGAGACGTAACGATATATATATTTTAAGGTCACTTCACAAATTGATAAAATATGACTAAAAAATATATTTAAAATTAATTTTAATCTATCGGAGGTAATTTAAGTAGGTAATGTTAAATTTTTATCAAAATAAATTTGCTTATCGTCAGGAAAATTTTATGTATATAAAAATTGCCTTTCACACAACATTGTTTGGACGAGTAGTTTAGATTTTACGATTGTGTTTTTACAAAAACAAAATAAAATACGCGTCTGAGTGTACTTTTACCTATTTTTCGGTAAAAATAATGAATGTCTTTTATCCCTTATGCGTTCCTTAAACATAAATTGTTAGTACAGGAGTTCTCTGATTATCACATTTGACACTTATCAAGGATGTGCTCCACTTCTCCACTGCGTCGCACTCTGGGAAATGTGGATAGATAGCGGATATTATTGTGAATAATATTTCTAAATCCTGCCTCAGTATCTATGATACTTTAAATGGTTATCATATTAGTATTTTATATATTTAATACCATAGATGGAAGGGTACGGAAGAGGCCTATATCCAGCAATACAGAGATGAAAGCTGTGGAAGAAGAAGAAGAAGAAAACTGGTTGAGGGTTGATTGAAATCTTTAGTCTGTTAATAGGTTAGGGCAACTACTTTTACGCCATTAGTTGTCCACTCACCTTCTGTCCCAGATGCGTCTCTTAGGCTATTTTCTTCCAGTCGTACTGCGACAGACCAAGAATTTTCATGTTGAAAATATCCATATTAAGATCACCAATTTTGTACTTTTTTCATAGCACAAGAGTTTATTAGCTTAGTTTCAACATATTATTGATGTAACACGTACTGCGCATACGCATCTCGATTTTTTTAAATGTAAAATACTCATGGATAAACTTGTACATGTACGTTGAGCATAATAAAAAAACGCTTTAACAGGTTACGAGGCCCAATTAGTGTAGCGAAACACATCGCACAAATACCCAGACTTGAGTTAATCACCGGGGATTGAATCCAAAATTCTCGGTACGATAACCCAGTATTAGACATCCAAATCAATAAATATCCTTCACTTTAATGCTCATTCAAAATAAAATACAATTTAGCTTTCAAATTTGACATGACGTTTGACGCGCTAATTTATTGTCATCCACACACGTGTACTGCTATAATGCAAGCGCAGAGATTCTTCGATCCATCTGTCATCCACCGCTGTCACCGCTTTGCTTTCATCCCTGTTCGCGCTCCTGTTGCCGATAATTTATCGAACCACCCTGTATCCAGTAGAAAAATGCAACAATCATGGATCCAGTACATAAATACGGATCACCTGTTTTATAAATATAAATAAAATAAAAAATAAATAAAATAAATGTTTTATAAATACGTAAAGATGATTTTTTATAACAATGATTTTTTTTAAACACAGAATACCTGCGTGTCGTGGCAATCTTCAGATTGCATAAGACAGCACTCAAAAAGTTCTATTTAATATTTGTATTAATATTACATTTCACATTTTAATAAATCCGTATTATAAATAAAATTTTAAAAATCAATATCATTGTCGAGTTAGGCATATTATGTTTCTATAATTGTGAATCAAACTAACTTGCAATTTATATTGGCTTGCAATGCTTACAAATGGAGATTAATTATAATTGTGCATGTTATTACTCTGAGTGAAAATCCTTTTTTATGTAAAATAAGGATTATTTATTATTATTATTATTATTATTATTAATTAATTACACGGCTTAATAGCCTTTTACAACAGGTTTATACATAATTAAAATACAACAAACGATTAAATGTAAAAGAAAAATAAAGGGTATAAATGTAAAAAAGTATATATACATAGTTTAAAAATAATGAGGTTAGACATGTATGTAAAAAAAGTATATATGCAAAAAGGTGTAAAGTAGCAGGTTTATACATAATTAAAATACAACAAACGATTAAATGTAAAAGAAAAATAAAGGGTATAAATGTAAAAAAAGTATATATACATAGTTTAAACATAATGAGGTTAGACATATATGTAAAAAAAGTATATATGCAAAAAGGTGTAAAGTAGCAGGTTTATACATAATTAAAATACAACAAACGATTAAATGTAAAAGAAAAATAAAGGGTATAAATGTAAAAAAGTATATATATACATAGTTTAAACATAATGAGGTTAGACATATATGTAAAAAAAGTATATATGCAAAAAGTGTAAAGTAGTGATCTCAGAAATTTTTACTCACCGATAATATAGCAATATTAAATTTGAATAGCCAGCTATATATAAAAAATTTAAGACATTATATAAAAATTTAATATTTTGAAAAGAAATGATCATATAATGATTTTTTAAATTTTGAGAGAGATAGATTTAAAATGTCGACATATGTAGGTAGTTCATTGCCAAGTTTGTGCATTATTTATTTAAATTACCTTTATGAAATAAGTAAATAAATAAAAATATAACCATTTTCACACTAGGCTCACCAGCTGTACTATGTATAAAAATATGGAACGCGGCTTGAGTTCAACACGTTGAAGCTACTCGAAATTATAGATAGAATTAACGTTTACTTTGTAGAGAATGAGATAGTACGTAATGACAGATTATTAAAAATATTTAAGTATATTTACTATGTTATCTCTATTTGCGGTTTTAATTTTTTTTTTTTTTTCACTTCTAGTTTCGAGAGAGTCAGAATCTCTCATCGACATGTGAAGTATCAATCTTCTCTTCTCTCAATATTGCCGTTATAACCGCAATCACACTTACACCAGTAACTTTGTCTAACTTTTTCCGGTAGGAAACTTACGATTATTCATTTTTGAACTTAATTATTTAACAGAATTATTGAACTGGATCATTGTTAAAACTCTTTATTTAAAAAGTAATCAGTTTGATATAGGTAATTAAATATTTTTAATTATCTAAGCTACTCGATATCTGATAATATTATGCATACAATTCTATAATACGTTTTAAACTATTTTGGAATTGGTTAGACACTTTCAATAAAATTCATTACGTCTATTTCATAAACGTAGTCATTCGTTTGAATTCGATTAGCCGACACGAGTAGGTCCCTATACAACCGAGCGGTGAACAAGATGTTTATTCCACCACTAAACTTGGCATAGTCAATGAGCTTGGTATTCCAGTGTAGGGCAATCCTCGTTGAACACGCCGCGTCTTGTAAGAAAGTGTAAAGTAGTGACTAGCTTCCTAACAACTTCAGTTAGTTCTGCAGTTGGTTTGTAAGTCCTGGTCCAAAAGATCCGTAGAATGTGATAAACTTACGAGACATCTCGCAGAAAGGTGAGTGTTGATATAACTGCCGCACAACGGTGCCCTGTACCGGAGAAGCGCCTTTTTTCAACAAAACTTGAATTCATGCGAAGGTTTAAATAATTATTTGTTTGCCTTGTACCAGCTCAACGCACAGAGTTCTGGTGAGAGTCGAGACAGTTCCAAAGTCAATGGAGCTAAACTCAATTAAAACTTGTCTGGTCGGATCTCAATTAAAATATGTTTGCTGCATATAATTAACGAAAACCCGTATTCAATGCCCTCATACGCTTCAAGTTTTTGCTGTATCTTTACGTATTTACAGTGTAGTATCATATTCTTCATTAATTTGGAATTGATATCATCTAATTGAATTTGATCATTATTATTCTAATTATTATGCAACTTCCTCGTTCATGTCTGCTTTGTAAATTCATGGCATTGGCGCACTAGAATCAAGCTACTGTGACATTTTCTATTTTTGATACTTTGCATCATAATCAAGTTTTAGAAATATGTGATATATTGCCCAAGTTTTGGAGTTATATGATACCATGTGAGAACAGTGAGGCCTTTTTAAACTAAATACACCACAGCATGACATACAATTTCACCCATTCATACTACACTTAACATACATACAGACGTGCTTGCTGGTCTAGTGGTTAAGATATTTGCCAGTGGTCGCGGATTCCAGCTTCATTCCAAACCAGTAACTTAATTCTATTTTACATAGCGCGGGCGTTTAACTTTGAAAACAATAAGAATTTTGATATGACACGAATTCCGTGAACGCGTAATTTTTTTAAGAAATAAAAATAAAACTGTGACTTAATTTAAAAAAAAATAAACAATAGACTACTTGGTCTTTGGCAGCCGTTCAATACATATATATGTAGCAATATGTCTGCAACATATATGTATGTCTTTTTATGTAGTTAAAAACAGGTACAATTTTATAATTAACTATATATTCATTTTTATTGCAATTATTCTATTTTATTCCGTAATGTGATATCTGCATTCCTTTTTCAACTTGTTGATATTTCTCTGTTTCTTTCACATTCTATGGTAGATTATTGTATTTCTTTAGTCCTTTGAAATATTAACAGTTTTGTGAATTTCTTTTCGTTCTATTTGGATTTCTTATTTTGTTTGCGTTTCTTGTAAAGTATTCAGATGTATTACCGATATTTCGGTCACCAACTTTTCTGATGATCCGTATCGCACCCCGCTCAAATAGTGTCACAACTCAAAAAAAAAAACAATTTTATTGCACTATTAATTCCACAATACTCCAAAATCTTGTCTTTGAAAGTGTCTTGGGCATATAGTTCAATTGTTTGTCCCTAAAGGGCACTACTGTCGTTGTAATAATTTGTAATATTAACCAAAATTTGTAATATTAACCAAACATAAACAGTGTCACGTAACGTAATGTATTTTTTGAGTTGTGACATTATTTGAGCGGGGGTGCGATATATCTTGCTCCAATTTCGAAAATATAAAAACTCATGGTTCTGTACCTATTGTCGGCCACTGACGAATCTTTGGCTAGTTTTTATTTTTTACACATACGTTTCGATACACAACGCATTCTTGAAGTGCCATGACCACAAATCTTATCTTACTCAAGTTTTGGAGATAAATGTATTTATTTTCTATTTTATAAATTATAATTTTAGCTGTACGGTAGACATAAATATTGCTGAAATTTAAAGATCCCTATTGAATGAAAATATTATTCAGAAAAATTTTGCGCGCAAATATTCACGTCAACCATTTTAAGAAAACGGTTTACTGAAGCAAAAAAACCTTTATGATGTTTACAGTTCGCTTTGATGGACCTGTAAAAATCGAGTAAAAAAATATCCCCAACGAACATTAAACATTACTTCTCCACAAACACAAGTTTACCATAATATTTGGAATTACCATACGAGACAATGAACCGCCAATATAAAGTATCCCTCCCAATTTCTGCGAAAACATCTGAAAGAGAAGAACACAAATAAAAGAAGCGTTTAAGGATATCTTTGATGATCGGAAGATAAAACTGAAAGGGGATTACATGTTTCGTCCTGCTCCCGCCGCTGCCCGAGCGGTTGCCTCCGTTCCATGTTTGAAATATTAATGCCACGCAAAAAAATACTCAGTCACCCACCTCCCCCGCTCATCACTTCCATCCCCCCGCCCGCATCCCTCCCGCCATTAAACACTGCTAGAGGGCTCTCACAGCCCCTTGCTTTTCGAGGGTCAATATTTTAGATGATTTTTAAACGGATAAAAGGAATCTTTTCAAAAATAAAAACAATTTTGTAAATAATCTGATAATGCATCCTTTTCACGTTGATTGTACACCCTCATTTTTAGCTTATTTTCTTATAAAAAGAAGATTTTTAAATAGTAAATTTATAATCCAATCCAAGCACATTCTTAAGATTTCAAAATAATAAATAAGTCCCAAAATGCAACACTAAACAACGTCAGCAAAATTATATGTATTTAGGAATAAAAATATTTAATTGCCTCCCTACATAAATTAAGACGGTAACAGAGATTAAACAACCATAAAATAAATTAAATGAACTCTAAAAAAATACAATAAATATTTTTTTCAAAACATCTATTTAAAAAATTCAATCATATATAAGTGTAAGGCCCTCCCCAAGCACAATATTTATTGGTGAGGGACAGCGATAAAATTTAGGAATCCTTCTTGTTTTAATAAAGAATCTAGAAAAAATTTAATAAAACTATATGGCATACAAAATAAAAATATTCTATATTCTATATATATATATATATATATCTTTATACAAACATTTCTACCTGGTTTTGCCCAATTTTTGATTGTCCTACGATGGTTTCATATTTCCTTATAAATTTACAAAAAAACGCTGGAAAAAGATTATGCAATAATCAAAAAAGCCAACACAAACTCTCAGATCAACTCAAGTCATCGCGAATTAAATTATTTATTCACGGCGAGTCCAAAACATATTCAAATAAATTATTTCCATTTTTTACCGCAAATTTTCTTATCAATATTTGACCCACTTCCTGATCAACAATCACTCTGAAATTTAGCAGAGAGGCGTACTTCCGATGACAATATAATAATCATTCATTATTTTTACAAAATCAGTTTAAATAATCAAAAAAAATATTTAAAATGCTGACGCGTTATTTTATCGTTTACGTTAGAGTTTTATACATAGCATTCCGAAAAGAAACCTATTTTCGACGATATTTAAATTGGTCGCAAAATTTTATATTAGGAATACTAAAAAATATAAAATTATATTGTATAAAAAAGCACACACAGTTTTATTTTTATTTTATTATTTTTTCGCTTCAACAGGCCAAACGGCCCCAGTACATAAGCGAAACACGTTACAAAACAGCCTTATTAATTATTATTAAGCCTGGCGGCTTGAGTAAATAACATAGATTAATAATTGTGACCTCACCAGGAATCGATCTCGGAACCCTCGGTTTGGGAAGCTAGTGTTATTTTTATTATTATATTTTATATGGACTAAAAAGGAAAATTATCTTTTTTTACAGTCACAACAGACCCCAATGAACATATTCATTAGATAAGAAGACACATAAACTGCACTACATAAGCTCTCATCATAATACTACTCCGTTAGCTAAACTCAGTTATGTTTAACACATACCATAAATTGCCAATATCCGCAGTACGCTTTTGATTTTATTGACATACACATATGTTGTGATCGCTCTCAGTGGCTCTGTGGCTGTTAAAAAATCCTATTTCATAGTTTTTTTTATAATTTATTAAAGATTTATTTTTTAATATTAATGCAAAATCAAAAAATATGGACCTAACAATAAGACATATTTTCCTATTTTTTATGGTTAAATGAAAATATGGAGCACCAAAGCTGACAATGGAAATGACGGCTTGAACTGAAAATAGTATCGATGCTCTAGAAATTTCAGATAGAATATGTTGTGCAAAATGCGACACCAGCGTGCACCCTTCGAAAGATTTTGCTGCTTCACACAAACAGATTTTACGCTTTATAATTTAGATTATATATGTTATCCTCAATTATTATCCTCAATTACTTGCTCACTCATTGACATTAGCTGTGCTAAAGTCTTCATTCACCTTGGTTCGTGCTCTTACCAGTGTGTTTCTTCTGTTTCTTCCAAAATATTTCTCTTACCAAAATATTTCTTTCCAATTTACGTGTCTTCTGGAATTTACGCTATTCTAGGATCCTATGAGTGTCAGAAGCTCAAAAACCCAACAATTCCCTGACCGTAAAATATATTTTAGAAATCACTTACGTCATATTAGTTGTTTATTATTTGCTGTCGTTCAATTCATAGCATTTTCTCACGTTTTTTTATTCTGTTCGGTATCTTAAATAGATGGGCAAGTGACTTATCTTCTTATCTTCTGATAAGTCTCGATCAGTTCCTCGGGTTGAATGCATGATGATGGTATTCCCTAGCAAGAAGGCGGAGGATCAATGACGGTAATTATTGTACACAAGTATCACAATATATATTAGATGTTTACTCTAAGACAACGTTCAGCGTTCCCGGACAGACATCGCCATGCACTCACACACGATCGTACAGCAATTATTAAGTACGCAAAGACGGAATATCGAGATTTTAAGATCCCTACTTTTCTAATATAAGAAGACAAAAAGGATGATGATCAAAGTGTCGTCATGTTTGGCATTTTAAATCTAGAATTTTTTAATAATTAATTAGAATCGTGAATTCAAAATCAGTCTACATGTATGGCACAAACGATTTTAGTAACAATATTGACGCGACACGTGTTTTGGGTGCGCACCTCAATTTTTTTTTTAATAATAAATATTTACACTAGTTTAGTATTTATTATGGGCCTACCACTCTTATACTTTTACGGTTTTTTAAAGAAATAATTCTAAAATAATACACCAGCAAGATTTACCTACATATGCATATTATATTTACCAATAATATGCAATTAAATTACCGATTCCTAATAAAAAAGACAAAAAAACAAGTTCATGAAAGGTATCCTGAAAAGTGCACGGATTTACAAACTTTTTTGTTTCATGTTTTATCTTCTTTTAACCACCTACCATATATTTATAAAAATAGCCATTTATATTTTGTTTTTTAACATTTTCATAAATTTTTCATATAAATCACAGTACTTTCCTCTGTGAATACACCATTAAATCCAAAAATGGAATAACTTTGTAGAGTCAACTAATTATATAATATTTATTACACAATTTATGGCGGACATTCCAGCCACTGCACATCGGGACGGCGTGTAACTAATTTGCAAGTGTCTTTATAATTAATTTTCAGGGACGAGACGCCGCTGGATCTCGTAGCCGCGTCATACTGACCCTACAAATGGAAAGCATTACTGAATATTTCACTCTCGTCGTTAATACATTCAAATTCTCAAATGACCACCCGAACGTTGATGGCTCTCGTCAAAGCGTTTATGTAAATATCGCGGACTTCGAGAAGGGCCCTGAGTACTGGGAAATAAAATTGTAAGATTATAATTTCCGCGCAACTTAACGGGCATACCTACATACTCATAAATTGAGAATTTTGTGTTAAGAGTAAACACAGAATACAAAAAATAAATAATTAATATAAATTAAATTGTAAATAAAGCCGAATATTTTTTTAAATATGCGTGTATTTCAGTATGTGTGTTTGGAGGTGGCTGATCCCTGCGATTTAGGATGATTTTGAACTCAAAGGTCACCACTTCGTTTGTAGAGTTGGAGATCTCTGCTGTTACTGATGATATAAAAGTCGCGATGGTTTGACAGAATTTATTTGTTTACAAAACACAAGTTATAGAAATACAGTGGTTTACAAAGATTACAATTAAAGTCGCGAAGTACGAAGGTATGATCGGCGAGGGCTTCCGCTATACGAGCGTGTCACCGGAGAAGTGAGATGTAGAACGAAGAGGGCTTCCGCCGTGCCCGATATCCTCGGAGGAGTGAGATGTCCTGTTCTGCTGGCGAGGGCTAATATATTTGTTCCTAACAAAGAAAGGCAGAGTTGTTTTGACTTCATTCACTCGGCGGCGCGTGTAATATTTTGTCTACGAGGCAGAGATGACGTCCACCGCTCTTCTGTCCCCTAATACTTTTGCCTTTGTACTCGGTCATTGGTCCGGCTTACATTGTTGTCCGTTTGCCCTCTTCAGCATTCTTGACTCGACCTTTGTACCGGGGGCGACAGCTTGCCATGCTTGAGTGTCGGCGTATGCGGTACCTCCTAACACATATATCTGAATGCGTCTTTGGCCACCACATGTGTTTATTCTCTAAGGACTTTAAGATGAGATATGAAGATGTGATGAATAGTATTCTGAACACAGTTCTCACTATTGTAAAATTGTTGTTCGACGCAAGACTAGCAATGCATAATGGAATTCCGACGCCAACACTGATATATGGATGTGAAGTCTGGATTTTTAAAGTAAATAGAGGTACGTTCGCGGAGCACATGTCGCAACATTTTATTCTTACTAATTTTAAACTGAGCTGAACGCTAAAACCCTCGACCACTACTAGATCATAAGGCAAGTGTCTTCCACTAGATCAACAAACTTATCCAAATATTGTCAAAATTTCAATTTAAATACATTGAACGCTATGAAAATGCGGTCGCTTGGACATACTCGTACATCTATTGCTAATATAAAACTATTTTCAGTGTAATCAATAGAAAAAAAATTACTTACATATGTTAGTATTTAACCACTTACTGATATTTTTGTCTACCTGTTTCGAGGCTTACCCGTCTCTTTGTCGGGACAACCACCACACCAGAATGCAAATATCACTACACACCACAGCCATACTACTACACTAACACGCATATGAAGGTGTTATCAAAGTGTGTGAAAAGTACTATGGATGTGGTGTGTGGTATTATTTGATTCTGGTGTAGTTGCTGTCCTAACAAGGAGATATGTATGTCTTGAAACCGGTCGATAAAATCTCAGTAAATGGTTATATATCTACTTATATTATTAACATTTTATTAAAATGCTTGATCACAAAGTTAATGCTTTAAGTATTATAAATATTTATCATAAATAATAGAATTTTAAAAGATTCGCTAAGATGGCTTGGGAATATAAAACATATGAGTTAGAAGAGGATGGTAATGAAGATAAAAATAGAATTATGGAGGCAATAGTTATGTCTGACAAAACTTGGATGATCCGGTAAACCATTATTAGAGAATCGCCCTGCAATAATCTTCAAAAATCTACGAGCGTGCGTGTAAAATATACGGAACTGAAATAAGCAAAAGTGAGCCTATTTCGTGCTATTTCCGAACGAAACAGCGTGATGTTAAATTAGTTTATTTACAATTCTTTTTTTAATATTTGTATCTGAAATCGAATACACATATTTGAACTGAAGGCGATATAACAAGTTATCAATACTGATTAAGAACGTCAATATAACAGACCATGTAAATATTATTAAAGTGTTAATGTTATGAACGTATTGCGTTTTGCTTAAAACCAATTGATTATTTGACAGAACCTATATAGAAATTTGAAAAACAATACACAACAGACTCGATATGCGAAAAAAATCGAAACACCCGCGACTGATAGCTTCCGAATCAATAATATTTTTCTACGCAACTCTGGTAGTCATGACAAAAAATTCCTTTGCTTGTGGATTATCTGTAACGTTTATTGGGTTCAAAATTAATTTTTCATTTTAATTAAATTCACTTTCAAACATTTAAGCTTCTTGAACACAAAAGGCTTAAATTTAATTAATCACTTAAAAAGATACACTTCATTATATAATATTATAAAGATGCATGCTAGCAATAATGTAATATTCGGGGTCATTGAATAATAAATAAATGTTACGATGAATGTCTTTTTTTACTGACACTGTCTTTTTTACAAAATATTTTTATTTTTATTGAAACAAAATTATACAGCGGAGATATTTTTGAAAGTATTGTCAACTTTATGTGCACAAGTATACAATTGTAAATCAAAGGTTTCAGTTTATTTATGTACAAATTGAATTGTATTTTTTCATATAAGCGAACATACTAATTTTTTTTACATTTCTGTTTTTTTATTCGTTCTCGTATCTGATACTGTATTCAATAATATAAACTTATTTTTTATTATATATATCTATCTACAATATCTAAGCAACAAATCGATTTAATAAAGATTTAATAAAATTTATTCCTTAATTTGTTGAAAATCTGTTGATCTGCTTTCCTAACATATACCTGTGTATTTTAATTCACGATAAATAAATTTAAAAATATTTTAATGAACTATGAGTTTATCAAATAAAGATATAAAATTTATCTGTACATAACAAAGGCTTTCATTAATTAAGCTTAAGTATGGGACAAAAGAATCAATGTTATAAAATAAATCATTAGATATATTTTTAAATATTTGATTATATAAATTTTTTAATTGTTATTATAAATAAAATTTCATAACAAAATTAACCATTTAAATATCATAGATGAATTAAATGGCCAAACATTGCACAATATGTCTGGCACGAGCGAATTGTGCACTTCAATTGAAAAATTCAAATTGAAGAGATTGTTTCACATTGAATAAAATATTATACACTAGAATTGTTTACAATGTTATACTTTGTACAAGTAATGGCAGCTTTTCTTGGCTATGCATACAGTGAGGCAAATATTTTTTGTGTGTAGAACTTACTACTTTTCTTTAAAAATGTAACTAAATTAATGCATTAAAACATTGACGACTAGAACACTTGGATTATTGTTAATTGAATAATGTGAAGTATATTGAATTTGGCTAAGATTTAATTCAGTTATTTTAGGGCCTTAGAAGATTACGGATTTTTCTGAGCTAATCAGTTATTTTTATAGGCATGGTTATTTAGCCTCCACTCAACCCTGAATCTAAAGGACCAGGATTATTTTGTTGCGATTTCCTTCCCCTCGCTAGATTGATCTCGTTTTGAAGCACCAAAGATTGACCCTAATCCTGTGTCATGTAACGTTAATGTAGAAAAAGTGCTACACGTTGAAAAAAAAACAATTATTTAATGTGCATTTGTAAATTGTACAAATTGAGAGAACATAAAAATATATGTGGTTGAACGATAACTTGGGAGTTGTGAGCTTTGCTATGAGTAAGGCTATTTGTGTAGTAGGTGTAGCGTTAAGATAAAAGGAAGAGTGCATGCTTCCAAAAAGTTAAATAGATTTGAGAAATCAATATACAAATTTACCACTTATTAAAGTAATATAAATTAATGCAGTCATCGAGGATTACTAATTATTATATTATTAGATTATAATGTACACATTACTTGTTCGATATTCGTGACGTCACGTTGGCACAGAAATCGATTTTTCGAGAAAAAAAATTTCTTATGTGGCAACACTGATTTGTCTCTATCGAAATTAATCTTACCCTCCTTACAAGTCTCGCTATCTTCTTCTCGTTGTTAAAGGGACAGGAAAGATTTTCTCACCTCCTGCCCTGTAAATTTTTGTCTTGTGTTTAATTGTGCATCCTATAAACATTCTCTCGTCTCGACACCGCCGGACAACGGGGTTAATGCGTGTTGGTGGCCAACCGAGTGAACCAAGTGATTGGTGAGGTGAAATCTGGAAGGCCGCCAAAATACAAAGGTAAGTCAAAACGATCCTCCCTTTCTCGACCAATACAGTCCATTTCTCGTCTCGTTATTCCTCTTAACCTTCCCATTTCCCGACTACATTCCCGCCATCCCCTACGTACGCAGCGAATCACGTCGCGTACATTACTAATTATTAGATTATAATGTACTGAATTCGATATTTTATATAAAACCTAGCTTTTAAATTCATAGGTAACAAGATTTTGAAAAGGATAAATACATAAAATCTAGAAATCAGTACATTTTTATATAGTTATCTTCGGTGACTGCATCCAAAACATTTTTTTTATTTTTTGGATATTGCTGTCTTTCCTTTTATACCCTATATGTACTATTATATGTGAAAAACAATACTAGGCATTAGATCGACAGATACAGGAGTATGAACAAAACCATATTAATGAGAAATCGAGGAACACTTCTCTCTCAGGTTTCTTTATGGACCAGTATTTTAAAAAACTCTCCTAGAATGGGCTCAAAAAACGTACATACTCACTTAAATGATTACATACAGCATTACAGTATTTCAATTTACACTTTTCTGATACTATAAATAGATCTGCTTTTATATACTTTTAGAGCATAAATATCCGTCTTTCTGTTTTTCAAATAATGTAAAATTTGAAATAATGTGATTACTACAACGTAATATTTTCTTTCATATATCATAACGCGTGACACACAGAAGGACGATTTTGATATTATGATTGATACTTTACAGATGCAATGGAACGATTTCTTTGATTAAAAATTAAATTAATTTATTTTCGGGAATTCACGCACAGTGATTAATTTGCACTTCTTAGCAAGTAAATGGTGAATGTTAACTTAACTACCGGTTTGTAAGCCTATTGATTTAACGAATTTCCTTTTTAAGATTTTCTTTTTTCTCAATTTTCTAGTTTCCCAAACGAATCATCCTCTTCAGCGAATCACATTAATGGAAAATTGAATTGGCTGTAGGTGAGAATTTTTACAAACATTTTGGCTGACCCAACAAACAAATGGCCTACCAAATGCTCCTAAACTACTTGTTTGCTTGCATCATCGTAACCTCATATCTTGATAATGGTCATGTCAAGAAAAAAATATTCAATGATCCATTGATTAATATAGATCTTTCTACAGTTGGTTTCTGCATAAAGAAAAGTTCTTACAGATCATTTTTCTTGTTCGTTCTTAGCGGTCTCGTAGACTCATCCATGATCACAGTCAAAATAGGACGCCATCTATTCCGATGGTCCAAACCACTGAAATTTCCAAGCTCTTACTTTCCTCTGGATATCCATTTTCTGAGATTGTTTTAGAGCATTATTATTCGCAATAAGTACTTTTGAGCACCTAAATTATTTTATAAATTTTACACTGGGTATCTTGTTCATTAGGAAAAATTAAGTATTTTATTTTTTACATTCAACATTAAATTCAGGCGTTCAAATGAAAACTATTGGATAAAAATTATATTAAAATAATATATTTAAAGAATCATATTATGTATGGATAGTAACAACATGTAAATATTATTGATTACCAAAGCAATAGCACAGTTAAAAAGTATATATATAAAAATGAATGTTCGCGTATATTAGATAGTGATAAAAAAATACAGTTTAATGAACAATAAGTTATGACCTGTTTTTATCACTACTATTATTACGATTATTTACTAGATTTCAGTAACGACAATCTGGATATATATTTCATGGCTCGATATAAAATTAAAATTTTAATATAAGTTAATAATAATCATTCGAATGTGTATTACATGCTTGCTATAAAGAAAATTTGTCATATTCGGTTATTATGCCAGGGATCGTTCCGTGTCATATCGCAGATTTGTTTGACGTTGGAACCTACGCACTCCACGCAATTTATATCTCTTATCATATTTTCTACACTATTCTCATTTGCAGATTTTTTAATCCATTTGTTAAAAACAATCCTTTAAAAAAATTGTTTAGGGATTTTTTTGTCGTTTTTCTAATCGAATATACCACATTGTAAATATTGTATTTCTTAATCTTCTGCGATCCTCTTTTCTGTCTCAAACAAACATGTTTCAGGGGAAGTTGTATGCCAGTAATGGAAGTTATGGAAGAAGAGCTCTACGGTTATAGACATGACGTGGCCATTTTTTCCAAAAATTTTGAACAGATTAATACTTTAATATTTAACTTAATAATTCCCGAAAAAATCACCTCTTTGTAAAAAAATAACCCAATGTGTATGTATAATGGTGTAACCTCTTAATAAAAATTTGTATTGATATTTTGACCGAAATTATTACATCACCGCAGTGTAAACACAATTATACTATTCATTAAAAGGCGCAACAAATTTATTCGATTGAAACGCCGATTTAATGGAGAGACGTTGAAATATGTGAGCGTAGCTCCGCCACTGGAGGGGTTTTGACACCAACCGGCGGCTGACAGTGCCCGCCAACTGAAAGGCGTAACTGACGGGGCCGTGACTAATGTTTGCCATTAATAATAGCCGTAATTAATTGGGGGCCACTGACGGGCCGCGGCCCCCCGCCTCGCCCGCCCGGCCGCAAGAAAAAGTGCGTGCGAGCTTTGACCGCGAGCCGCAACGCCGAATTACACATTTAAAAAGTTTAGTCACCGCCCGCGGGCGCTCAACATTGCGAGAGTGTCAATCCGTAATATCGAACCCTGCAACGAAACGTCTAGGGAGTTGTTAAAAATATATACTGGTCTATAAAAGGAATTAATAAATTGAAAATAATCATTTTCAGGCGTACTAATTCGGAAGAATATTATAAAAACATCTAAAAGAATATTGCTTTAAAAATATAAAGGTTATCATTAACAGTTGTGAAATCTATGTAAACTATGTCATAGGAAGAACTATAGACGTCTCTAGCATAGTCTGTTTGAATACATTAAAGAAACTGATTTAGAACATGTATACAACTTTAAAAAAATTAATATTCAATGTTCTTATGATGGAACTAGTTAATGTTGCATTGTGTATCACTTAAGCCAGCTCACACAGGTCATAAGCCCTGGACCACCCTATGAAGACTTTATACACGTCTCCCATATAAATAGCCTTCTCTAATTTATCTCTATTAATTTATCTTACTTAACAAGTATTGGTTTACTTTATTACTTGTTTATGTCACACAGTTAAATTATTTTTACACAAATACCATTTATTTATGTACTTTACTTATTAACAAATTAATAGCTTAATAATATAAAAATATATCTAAAACAATGCGTTTTTGAGATAAGTTTGTATACGAATTCAGAATTAAAGTTTATATCTGTAACGCAAATATTTATTTTCGCAATACTTATAAGAAATGAGATCATTTCACGCGTATGAAGAGTGCAATGTTGAAAATGACACAATGACGTATCAGTTGTATCGTTGTGCTTAAATCTTCAGTCTACTTAAAAGAGAAAATGATATATTATATTACTTTAAAGTAAGCTAACTAAATACAATATGAATGTAATACTTTAAGTATTTAGTTAGCTAAAATTATATCTATAATTAATACAAATTAACTTTGTTTAAACCACATATTTATTGGAAAAAATCAACATGTTTCGAAGCCAATGGCTTCTTCATCAGGAAAACAAAAATAATATTTAAAAATCGAGTATAGATCAAAATATTAAAAAGTTATATATGGAAAATGATAATATAAGGTACCTAATTCGAAACATGTTGATTTTTTTCAATAAATAAGTGGTTTAAACAAAGTTAATTTATATCAATTATAATTATGTTACCACAAAATAAATTTGCTACATTTGAAGAAGAAAATTATATCTCATTGCTGAAAAAAACTAGTATTCTACTCTGCTTGAAAACTTAATAATATCGAATTTTTCGTTTATTTTAATTTACTCAGACGTAGATACATACAAAACAAAAAAAAATATAAATAAAAATAGAAATTTAAAATGACGTTAAACACAAAAATCCTGGTAATAGCCATGGTGTTGGCTCTATTAGAAATCCAAAACACATAAATTCTGGTAATAGCCATGGTGTTGGCTCTATTAGAAATCCAAAACACATAAATTCTGGTAATAGCTATAGCTTGGCAATAACCTTTACAAAACACCTTTAAGTATGTAATTTATTTATTTTTTTATTTATAAATAATATTGAATTGAATTATGTTTTATTTTAACTATTTTAAATTATAATGTTTCACCACGAAGTATCTGCCAAATCTTTCAATGATAATATTGAATTGATTTATTTTATCATTCAATTGTGTCATTCGTTTCAAATAAAAATTAATTAAAAATAAATACACTAAGTGATTAAATAAATTTCTATTTTAAAGAAAAAGTTATGTTAAACTAAAATTAACATATTTGGTGAATAATCATAGGTACATTAAAGTAAAATTGATAATGATGCCCGTTTTTAGAAGGTAAAATTAATATTAGATGGAATAACGATATTTTATTTTAATTTTCGCGATTATCGCGAAGATGAAGGGTCTCTTTAGGGTGAAGCGTTGTCACGTTTAATGTCAGATCTCCTCAGTCTGCTGAAACAACCCTATCTAAATGCTCTCAATTTTAATTCAGCCCCTTACCAAAAGTTACTTCATTTCTTACTTCAAGATTTTAAGGATTTTCTCTGCTAATCTTCTCAGAAATCCTTTCACCGTGTATTAACAATGTATATTCAACCAAAGCATGACAAGCGGTTAAATCTATATACACTTTTTCATGGGAAGGACCATAAATGTCTCCAGCGTAGTCCCTACAAATACCTGAAAGAATATAGATTTGTAACATGTACACAACATTAAAAAAACTTGATAATTAGTGAACGTTACACTATGAAAAGTGATCACTTAATCCAGCTCATACAGGCCATAAGCCCTGTGGTCACCCATCTCCGTCACACACACACACGTTTCCATACACGTTCCCTATATAAATAGCTTCGTCTCTGTGAGACTTCTATAATTTATCTTAATTAATAAAGTATAATAGTTAAAGCTCCTCTGTCTTAGCCAACAGAATTGTATTGTAGACAGAATTGTAACCACGATCCCATCCTCACTGGACTGTGCCCGTGTTGAGGCAAACATTTTACACTTTGCATTATGTTTGCCTCAATCACTGTATATCGACAGATAGCAGTGGCGTACCTACTGCTTGAAAAGGTCAAAAACCTCAATGGATTGTAGCCACGTGATGATGATACATAGGTAGAAGCTAGTTTGTAACTACAATTCAAAATTGCAGAAAAATAAAATCATAGCTTTAAAGAAATAATCTGTTAAACTTTTATAAATTATTTTAATGTTATACATGGCGGAATTTTCTCTATATTTTGTTGTATTAAATGATAGAATTTATTGATGTGCAATACAAATGAAATATTGAGACATTAAATATGGTCTGATATTTATTTTTAACACTCAATGAAATTCTGGTATTGGGGTCTTAGGCATACATTTATTTATTTCAAAATGATTTGTAACTATTTTCATTGTGTGGTATGTATCCCATATGAATAGTGATGCTTTTGCGTCTATATACCACAATTTTTGTAATGTTCCATGATCCGGTATTATTGTACAGTTTCCAAATCTTATGAAAAGATTTGGTAGATTAATGTATAGTTAGTTGTACCTACCTACTATTATTATAAAAGATTTTATACCTATATTAATAAAAGATTTTTTTTAAATTAAAAAAATACTAACTGACAGATGTAACCGGCATGTACAATGCCCAATAAAATAACGCGTCAGCATTTTAAATGATTTTTAAATAATTGCATTGATTTCGTTAAAATAATTGATTATTATTGTGTTGTCATCAGGAATATGTCTCTTTGCCAAATTTCTGAGCGAATGTTGATCAAGAAGTGTGCTTAATATTAATTCCTAGATTCCTCGCTGATAGACAAGAGAAACTTAACAAGAACATGTAAAAAAAATGTACAGAAATTTCATTCGTAGGTTCTTTACTAAAATTTAGGTAAAAATTAAGAAAGAATTTATCCAATTAATTTTATATTATTTATTCATTCCTTGGTTCATTCTTTAGTTTAATAAAATATTATACACGTATGCTCAAGAAACAGTACATAATTTACTAGAACCACATTACATTTCGCCGCAGGTTAATTATCAAATCCCAAGGAAAGCCAATCTGCGTCTAGAAATTAATTGCCATCCAATCAAAGGTTCATCTGGCCAATTAGCATAGTAACCATTCTCTTTAATATTCTTTTACACTTGAAATATATAACCTTAATAAATTATAACAATTTACTCGTAATGTATTTTAAATTTCATCATTGAATTAATTCGATGATCTTTTCACTTCTCTCAAAGCTTAATTCCTTTTTAAATGCTTCTTTTTCCTAAAAAACCGCTGCAAGTTATCTTTATTTAATATTTATTAATGTTTAAAAAAGTATCTTTATTGATTCCATAAATATGTATATAACTACCATGCAGCGAGAAAATTGAAGCATGACATTTACCTAAACATATTTTTGTTTATATTTCGAAATTAATGATATATCTCGTAATATTCTTATCAATTTTTTTTCACATTTTAATATATCTCAGTATTCTGTCACATAAATATTTGATTCCGCAAGCAAGCTCGGCGTCGCGCCGCCGATTGTGAGGCTTCTAACCGGACCGTCTTCCAGTGTCTGGTCGTTTAATTTCAACTGAAAAAAAAAAATCAATAACAACTACAATTTTATTTTTTAATGCCATTCGGGTTCAGAACATTCCAGCCATCATCGGTGGTTTCATACTTTACTAAAAATTTACCGATGTTAGAAAGAAAACCATTAAAACTATAGGAAATCGCTAAAACCACTCAGCGTTAAAAAAAACTAAAGAAGAGTAGATTTGAACAGAACATAGGATTCCCCGTGGTGGGAACCAAATGAAACAATTAAAAATCAATTCAATTTAATTTTAAACAAAGTCACTACACACTAACTTAACTGGAACCTTGCAACAAAGTTCGTATATTTCTCGCTTTTCTACGACTTCACTTTCTGTGGATAATCACAGCTGTCAAATTACGGTTGATTCAACTCCGCTGCCGTATTTTATAGGGACACGATTTTCTCGAGGATTCCAAATCTTTCTAAAACCCTTTAAAATAATTCATAGCATTCGTAAATTCTCAATTTTGTGAAACTCCCTTTGTTTCTAGAATTTTGTGACAAAATATACAATTTAGATTCTTCTATCCTAACCACATTATATATACAATAGTAACTTGTTGGTCTTGTGGTTACGACTCTCGCCTCGTGATCCAAAGGTCGCGGGTTCGAATCTCACTCCAGATCAGCAAGTTAGTCCTTTTTTCATAGCACAAGCGTTTATCTTAGTTTGAAAATGGTAAGAATGTTGATGTGACACGTATTCCGTGTTCGCATCTCTATTTTTTAAAAAATCACTAATCTAAACGTTCTACTACACACACGTTGAACTATTTTTTCACTACTTATTTTGTTAATACCTAAATAATTAATTATTTGTATTTCCACCGTGTAAAAATATCTTTGCTTGAATGCAGTCAGTTTAATGCTTCATTTGTCGATGAGACATTCTAAAACTCTCGGAACTCGAGTAGTAAAATATAAAGTATAATCAAACTATAATAAACAAAATTATCTCTATCCATACTTGTAGAGATAATTTTGTTTATGTTTTCCATTCATTTTAATGATCATCTGAATAATCACGCTCCACCACAAAGTATCCGCCATACCAATTAATACATTTTGAGTCTACCTAAAAAATCTCACCACATACTCGCAGCTTCAAACATTTAAAATTTTATTTTGTTTTAAAATCGCTTTTATTCAGCGCAGTAAGTTATTTGGTAAAATATTAAGCAAAGCGAAATATTTGTGTTGACAACTCTTTTCACGTGTGTCCCTGGGGCTAACGTATTAAATGATTCCGAGGAAAGTGACTCGCTCAAATTCTGATCCGTTACCAATTACGTTTGTTCCATGAACACGCACCCTTAGAGTTAGTATCAAGGCGACCCGAATTCTCAATGAGAGCCAGAACGTGCTCTCCCGCCGGCTGGTGACGCAGCCTCTCAACTCTCAACTCTCAACTGAACTAGGACTGAATAATTATCTGTTTACTCGGACATTTATTCCGTTAGGTGAGCAGGTACTGAAGCGAAGTACTCAATCGTAGTTAGTGTATTTAGGTGTAACGCAAGTTATACAATTAAACACGTCAATAACTATATTCTCTATAAAATTACAGCGAAATATCAACAATATTCAAAGAAATTATAAAAATGTTTTGAATGCAATCGCCTAAGATTACTAATTTACATAGAATGTACTAAATTCGAAATTTTATAAGAAATCATGTTTCTAAATCATAATTAAAAGCAAAGTCAGCACCCCCAATGATAATATGTCACGTGAGAAAATGGCCGTTTCATACTCAAGTGAGATTTGATGTCATTTTTGGTTGTAACATCATAGCAAAGACAGCAATATCTAATTATGTAAATAGCAAAACGAGCAAGTCCACTAGTTGATAAAAACCACAAGATTATTTATATATGCATATAAAAGGAAAACTGAGGTGGCAATTATTTTTAAAAACTTATTTCCAATATGGTGTAGGTTTCATAGATTCCAGTGGAAAGTTCCTTGAGTAGAGTCAGGTTTTTTGTATTTATCTCAGAAACCCCTCAGCGAGATTTTGCTGTCTTTGTTTTTATTCCCCTCAATTATAAAACGAGTTTGTGCGCAACTCTCGAAAGTAGCGCTCTGAAGTCGTGAAATTTTCTCACTTTATTCTGCTATTTCTAGGTCAACGTGACTATTTTTACCTCGCAATGTCGCTTCTATCATCAGTTATGGTGGTTTCAAATTTTTTTTATTATTATTTAAAATATAATAGAAAACCTAAAAGATTTATGGATAACATTTTTCATGATTCAATATAGGAATATAATAATAATAATATAATTTAGATATAAAGTCATTTATTTATAGTTGGCCGAGTTTTAGCATTTTTGTCACATTTGTTTTGAATTTTTCAGTGGTTAGTTGCTTGGGCAAATTAGTCGGGATTGTCCTGTTTTTGTTTTGGCGTGTGTTATGTGATAGTTTTGAGCCATTCTAGTGTTATGTTGGTGTTTTTCGTGTATTTTGTGTCATTTTATGTCTTCGTCTTGTATTTCGCCAATTGCTAGTCTGTGAATGATTTTAAGTGTTTCGATTTTTTTAATGCTTTCGATGTTTAATTGTTGTGTTATACAGTATACAGTTTCAGTTGGTATCCGGTATTTCAGATCATAGACCATTTTTAGTATTTTTTTTTTGCTGTCGTCGAAGTCTGTTTAGGTTAGTTTTGTTTCCGGTTCGCCAGATGGGTATCAATTCAACTGTTAAAAGGCTGAGGCGTGGTATCGTTTGTTGAAATGATTTTGAAAAAATAGGTTTTTTAAAAAATTGTAAAAATTATTTGAATATATTTACTCACTTTGAGAAAAATATTGGGATGACGTGATTTATTTCAGCTGTTTTTCTTCTTGCAAGCATAAATTTTTTTTCACCGTTTTCGATTAAACACAAGATAAGTTGATATAGTGTACACAAATGCCGTAAAAACAGCAAAAAGTTTCACTACATAATATACATTCATCCGAGACATTCTGCCGAGCTTCGATTTTTCTTATATCCGAAATTTTGGACTGCATTTCATGATTAATATTTATGTTCATGTGATATACACGTGTTAAAAAATACATAAAAAGTTTATTCAAACAGCGTTATCGTAAGCATAATAACTTTAACAGAAATTAAAGTTCTAATATGTTCTGCCGGATTGAAACATTGAAGTATTATCATTTAAAGACTGAGAGTCTCTTTTCAGTTGATCAGAAATCAGATAACCATAGAAATATACAGTAACATTGCATTTAAAATATTGAATCATAACAAATTACTGGTCAAAGCTCAAAACTCTGCATTTCTGTGACGGCTTACAGAAATTTTGATACCAGAGGTGTAGAAGCCTCAAAGAGAGTATTTGATACACAGAATGAATTATGTATAATGATGTACCAATCTCGGTAGTGGGTTCGGGGGTCAGAAATGCACCGGATATCATTAAGTTCAAATATTCAAACACGAATATCTTAAGCGGATTCGGAGTGATATTCATCAATTCACTAAATACACTGTCAGCATTATTATTTTAAGAGTAATATGTTTCCAATTGTTTTTCATACAATAATGACGCCTTTTTAATTTTGACAGCATGTTTGGCGTATTTAATCTGGTCTATTTCATGGTTGCTTAAGGAAAGCAAAATATTGAAAATAATAAATCTATAAATACCTACGTTCAATGATTCTCCACATTCAAAATTATTAACAGATTCGAAGTCTGTTTTTGTTTTTCATGTCTGGCTTTTAGTATCTCGGTGATATAGTGGCAAGTATTCTTTTTTGTTAAGCTACAACAGGCCGTTGGCCCAATTAATGTAACTAAACACGTCACAAAACACTCCAGGCTTGAGTTAGTCGTATTCTTTAACTTATTAATATTGTTATTAGTATGCGACACACTGATGCGGAATTATTAAAACATATGTGGGGTATAAAAGCAAAGGAAGCAATATCCAAAAAAATTAATTATTTTGAATGCAGTCACCGAGGATAAGTAATTTAGAGTATACTGTATTAAAGATCTATACTAACTCTTTATAGTATATATTTCTCGCATTCTTGTAAAATCATGTTTCCTTTAAATGTATAGGCTATATTTCCTATAAAATCTCGAATTCAGTACATTCAAAATCAATAATCCTCGATGAGTGCATTTTTTTTAATATTGTTCCCTTTCTTCTGCACCTCACATATGTGGATTGTATTTTAAGTGTAGGTAGGTAAGTGATGAATTTTCTATATCCTCGTCTATAAATTGTACTCGGGTCTATAAATCAAGGTTTCAAGGGACCGAAACAAGGGTTATATTTAATAAGAAATGAAAGGTTGAAAATTAATTACAGTATCAACCGTTTGTTCAAATTGAATTTAGTTGAATTTGGGGGAGTTCATTGAGATAGAAAAATGCTTGGTAGTGAATTTATTAAATGAAGAGAACTGCTTGTCGCGAGTCCACAGAAGGTCGTCCGAAAGAGACACCAGGAGTAGCTGGTGGGTTAGGAAAACCGAAAAAAAGAAACCGCGATTTCCCGCTCTGAATCGCCAACGGAGAGACCCCTGCTGGCGACATGACACGGTTAGGCCTCCTGACCTTCCTCCTCAGAATGCCGCGAAAGGGAGTCTGCTGTGTGCACCGCAGACTTGAGATTATTGTGTACGTGTGAGATGTTTAATTATTGCTCCGATAAGTTGGACATTCTCCTGTCCTGGGGTCATGTTTACTTGCAAATACGTAACCATTGTTGACGACTACAAACCAAGTCCTCAAAGTGAATATCAAGGAAAATATCAGATGCTTGCACAACACAGCGAATCCCGAGTGCACCGAGACTACTTTCATATAATTTTCTACTTCAAATTGAAAACACCATTATAAAAAAATAAAAATTGCTCATATCAATGACTTTGTAACAAAATAAATTTAAGTAAGAAACTCGGTAGGAAATTCAGAACGGACAAACCCTAACTAGGAAATTTGTACAACTTTGTACAACTCATCCAAAAATATATATTTCTACCACTGGCTCCGTACAAAAGAAGATAACAGATGATAACTGAATGAAATGATCATACCAAAGCTCTCAGCGGTTGACCTACATATTTATTTCCTACAAATAAAAGGTATACGGTACAAATGTGGATAGAACGAGAAATCGGATGGAACACGATTATTTAAAATATTTTAGACGATGATCGTGATGATATTCTTATATGGAAAACTAAATAAACGTAAATCAACCGGACTACGTTTCCAAAGAAATTGATGGATCACTATCCGCTCTGCCTACCCAACGTGTATGCGGCGTAATGGTTTGGTATTATTTATACATTTTTTGTGATCGTAACTAAAAGCGATAACTTTTATATCACTCATTACTATCACTGGCAATTTGAGTTTAGTCGCGTACTTCAGAGTGCTCCAACTGGGTGTTTCAACATATTTCTGGCAAAACACTTAGCTAGACGTAGAAACACGTAGACAAAGACACGTAATTTTTATAGTAAGCTTATCCTAAGAGTAATCATTTCGCAATTTAAATTATAACAATTTAAATAGTAACCAAAGCAATATTTTGGGTTGTGAAGGCAGGCGCGTGCAGTGAGTACACTGAAGCATGACTTTATACAGACATATTTTGAAAAAGCTTTGATGTAAAATATTTTTGTGACAAAAATATTATCAATTATCCAATATACAAGGATCGCGCTACCTAATTACACCGTGTTGATATTTATCTTAATTTAATTATGTCCTGTGATTTTCGACGGATGTACGGGTAGTGATGTATAAAATCTGGATAATCTGATAGGAATATTACGAGATATATATATATATCCATCTTTCAATTCGATGTTTTTTTTTACAAGATAAACGCTAACGTAAATGTCTCGCTTCGATTTTGTCACTGCACGTCCCTTCTTGAAAGTTTATTGTAAGTTATAATATTAAGCTTATCTTAAGAGTAATCATTTCGCAATTTAAATTATTATGATTTAAATAGGAACCGGTTAAGTAATAATAAGTAGTAATAACCGGTTAATAAGTTGGAGTTACACATATTACATATCAAGTTTGATAAGACGATTAGTATAAAAATTATTTTTGCGACATTGACAGTTGCACTTTTTTTGCAAGTTAAACATATATACGACTTCCAAAAAAAAATATAGATGTGGTAGTCTATCATGGATGGAATTGAAAACGTTAAATTGCGTAAAACGATCACTTAAGCCAGCCATGAACACCCAAAGTCTCCCATACCTACAATCCCTTAAAAATAACATATTTTCGTCTCTACGAGACATATCTTGTTTGCATGCACTTAAGGTTTTCCTTTGGACATAACGTAAAATATTTTACATGCACATGGCATTTTTATAATTTCCGATTACCGGTAGGAATTTTTTTATAACTGCATTACGTATATGAAAATGTATGTAGATATGAATATATGCTACATTTATGTTCATATGCACAATCGTTATTATTGTTCGAATAATTCTGTGTCATCATAATATTCGATAGACGACATAGGTAAGTCTCAAATTTTTAGTAATTTTTAAATGGTTAACACAGTAAAATTCTTATCCCCGGATAAGAAATATTCCTGATTCAAATATTTTATTTATTTATAGTTTTTTCTGTGCTTCATCCTAATTGATTAATCTAATTTGTTATTATCATCGCAAAACTAGGGTATTAATTTGCAACCTCATAATAAAACGTATTTCTCAAAAGTTATGTTTTATGAAATGTATATGAAAAGATTAAAAGAAACTAACGCAGTACTTCCGGCGCTCGCCGTCCCAAGGACAATACCCATTGAATCGACCTCCGAAAAGGTGTTGAAACATGTTTGGCGGTGTTCGATGCGCGCACAATGACGACTGCAGATCAATACGCGGCACAAAGGCGTCGGATCCCATTATGCGTTCTACATATCATTAATTAACCTCCCATATCCCGCCGCGAGGAAAGGAAAGGCGCTGAAAGGCAGCTCGGGTATCGCTCTCGCGGCATTATCGCGAAGGTTTCATATTAAATGGACCACTAAAAGATACGATCCGCGGGTAAAAGCTCCGGAGTGTTGCATTAAAAAATATAGTGCCCGCGTAATGCCTCCGAATGTATTGAAAGCTGTTTTGTATGGAGCCCGAGTAGCGGGCAGGGGCGGCCGGCCAGGGGTGGCCGACACCTGTACGCTAACTGGGACGTCGGCTTTTGGCATTCAAATGCAAATTGCGAGTTCTTTTGTATTGTGTGAAGTTCAGGTATCAAGCGGCCTTGGCATTACCTGGAGCTTTCGATAAAAATACCTTTGTTCAAACTTCTCCCCTTTCCAGTATTGCGCGATCTTATGAATTATGTGAAATTTATTTTAGTAATTTATATAATAATTTTAAAAAAATATTATTTTAACATTCATATCAATTATTTAGTTTAGTATAAGTTTTGAAATAAAACGGATGTTTATATAAACCGTAGTTTTTTTAATAAGATACAATCTGACCAATTGGACACGGCATTTATTGAATTAGGTGCTGATTAATTGCGTGTGGAATATAATTATGTTAAGATTATGACGATTCTGCGATTTTTCATATCTGGGGTATAAAAGCAAAGGTAACAGTATCCAAACAAAATTGAGTGCAGCCATCGAGGATTACTAATTTATAATGAACTGAATTCGAGATTTATAGGAAACACGATTTTGGAAGGGATAAATACATAAAATCTAGAATTCAATACGTTTTTAATTAGTAATCCTCGGTGACTGCATTCAAAGCATTTTTTTTATTTTTTGGATATTGCTGCCTTTACTTTTATACCCCACATATGTCATCATATCACAAGTGTTCGGGCAAGTATCCTTGTAGTCTCTGGTCTTAGACCATCTACATATCTATGGACGCGTAGTTCTTTGTGTTTGTCTAAGTTGCTACGAAGCCATAGATTCTTTACTCACCCCGGAACGAACGGCTCACTTTACGCGGCAAACACAAAAGTTACCGGATATACCTCTATTAATTTTTTTATGTAATTTTGGGCGAGATTGTAGGAGTTTTCGATCAGCAGGCAGCCTGGCGATACCAATGAACGACACCACGGCGGCTCATCGGGAGAAACCGGTAAGTGGTAACTACCATATGTAGAAAACTTTTGAGTTCAAACTTCATTTAAAAAAAAGTAACCCATAAAAACCAAGTTTTTACTATACTCCCTTTCTTTGTAAAATATAACAATAATTAAAGACGAATTAAAACATATAACATAACACTAAACTTACAGAAATTTAATATATTTCTAAAGTGTTTTGAGATGTCAAGATTTTGTTAGATTCAATTATCATCAATATCGTACCTTGTGAATTTCCAGCGTCAAATAATTTATTCAGAATCAGATTTGAGTAATGTAGAATTCTTCAAAAGCAATTCTAAGCAGAAATCTAAAAGAAATAAATTATTATTGGATTTTTTCCCAAAAAACCCAATTTTGCTGTCATCTGTGAACCAATTGTTTTGTAAATTTTAGAAATTCGTAGTGATGTACCTATTATACCGACGGAGTAATTCAAATTTAGAAAATATTCCGCGACGTTATCGGGCACCGCGCCGTTGCTAATCAAACTTTTCTAATGATTCCAATTTGAAAAAACCAATAAAATTTCTAAAAATCCGAAATTTTACTATAATTATTAATTTTTTTTAACGAAAATTTGATAGATCTTCTTGATCGTCGCCACAAGTCTGCTTGCAAAGTTTCAGCTCGATTGGATCACGGGAAAAGGGTCAAAAATCGATCCAAAGTTTTTGTTGACGGCAAGCAAGCAGACGCCACGACTTAATATAAAGGAGTAAAAATGGCCGCAGATTTCAGTTGTTTTAGTCAAGGGATTTGCCCCGACAATAATTTTTACAGAGTTCATCCTTCATAGCGTTGGCTAGCAACAAGCGTATTTTTAGTATTGTCGCAGAAACCTTAAAATGCGTTCGGTTCTTATAACCGTACGGTTCGTATAAAATTTCCGTTTAATTTCTGTGACTAAATATATTAAAAGACCATTATTATACCTGAATTATCCTTATGCACTTTAAATTGATATATTCACACATTAATGAACTTTTCAATTTTATATTAAGCACAGATTTCTCACTATATTGGCCAACTAAAAGTTTGAATAAAATTAGTAATAATTGTAGATCCATTGCCGCTTTAAGTCACGAAAACCCTTTTGGATAGAAGGAGAGAGGCTCCTCCGGTTATCTCTCACTCCAAAGGACAGTGAATGGAGACTCACCGCATTGCCAGGATCGTTTTATGAGCGAAAGCTCTCATATCGGCCCTACACTTACGTCGCCAGCTTGATATTTTTTCTCTAAAGGCCATCTCCGTGCCAAGTCGTGTAAAGGGCGACCCGGCAAGAAAAGGCCCAACAAAACTCCATTCATTGTCCCACTCCCACCGAACGTTCTTTATTAGATAATTAAAACAAATATATAGGTCAATCACAAAATAAATCATAAATATAGAAATGTGAAACATAATAAAGAAATTCATAAAGAGAAGAATGAATTAAGGTAAAATAAGGAAAAGAGAAAAACAAATTGGCTTATAGAAATGGGGTGAGAAGGGGACAGTGAAGAAACTATGGGTAATATGACACACTCCCTATAAGGGAAGGACAAAACACACAAAAGGCGGAGAACAGTTCCGAGCACCACGGATCCTAAGTCTCAAGAGAAATTACCACGAAGCAGCTCCCAGCGCGACACCCATGTCCTGGCGAACTCCCGTAAGAATCCGAGGTTCCTACCATTCTTGATGAGGTCGCAGTTCGTGCGGACCTGTGCCACACTCATTCAAGTCCTTCAATCATACCCTCTCTTGCGTCTCTCATAATTACACATGCCCAGAGAATGTGCTCCGGCGTTTGCGCCACACGACTGCAGACGCACCAGGGTAACGCGGCGGGTCCCAAGTCATGCAGTTCGCTCCGAAACTCGCCGTGTCCCGATACCAGCTGCATCGTGTAATGATCAAACACCGGAGGACCCCTTCTACCTTTCTCTCTCACGGCAACTCTCGGGAGGAAGAAATAAGTGCATCTCCTCAGAGGCGCCGTATCCCACCTCTCTTGCCATCTCTCATCTATTACCGTTCTTACTCTTTCACACAACTCCTGGTAATTGGCATCAGAGAGACTGAAGATCACCCCAAAAATAGTGATTTCCAGTCCTTTCCCCTCCTTCGCTTCTAATACTTGTAGATCAGCTGGAAAAACGCCAGCCAACACAGGTTGGGCCACGCCGGACGCTGTCTGGTAGGCCTTCCTGAGAGCTAACAGCGAAAAAACGAGATAACCATAGTCTCCAGTTGGTGAGCCAGTACGTGATTCGACTCACATACGTCGCGCGGTATATTAGATGCACCGCCGGAGAACGTAGGACCCAATCCGCCACACTAATGCGTTTTACTGCCAAGAAAAAACTCGCAGCTCTCTCCGAGATCGCCTTCACGTGAGCAAGAAAGGAACCCGATGAGTCCATCCATACTCCAAGATACTTAACAATCCGCTCAAACTTAACTTTTGTCCCTTTTATTTTTATAATCGGATTCCTTTGAAGATGTCTTCGCATCATCATAGCCACTGTATTTTGAGGAGCAAGAGCCAATTGATTTCTGTCGCACCATTCACACAAAAGTTCTATCGACTTCGATGCTCAAGTTCGCTTTGACTCTTGCCGGATATCAATAGCAGCGCGTCGTCTGTATAAGCAACCAGTTCACATCCGGCGGGCAATGGTAACAGAAGTATATCGTTGAATAATTTGTTCCACAGGGTCGGCCCCAACACCGAGCCCTGCGGACATCCCATGTTAGTTTCCCTAGTGATGATCCCCCGGAGTAATGACTCCCCCGTAGCTCAGGGTCGCATCACGGCTACTGAGGTAACTCTTCAATAAATTGAAAAGGCACGTATTTCCGCAGAATGTAATGATTTCGTCAGTCCAGCGGGATTTAAGACTGTCTGTCAGCCCCTTAATTTTTTCGGGTACCATTTTTTTTTTAAATAGAGATGCGAACACGGAATAGTGTCCCATTAATATTCTTACTATTTTCAAACTAAGCTAAACGCTTGTGCTATGAAAATAGGACTAAATTACTGGTCTAGAGTGAGGTTTGAACCCGTCACCTTTGGATCACGAAGCGAGAGTTTTAATCACAAGACCAACAAGCTACTCTACCATTGGATGATTACAATTTTATTCTTTCATCTGTCATCTATTTAATCTAAATTTTACGAGGAAAAAACACCATTTAAAATAACACACTCGAAAATTGTATGTAAGGTACTTCTTCTTCTTCTACCCCTTATCCTAATAGGTCGGGGTCCCTGCACCGCATAAAAGGTTCCAACTTTTCAGCCCAATTTAGTCGCAACCTAGCTTTACAGCAGTCCTCCAACTGCTTCCGTCAGCTCCTACTAGGACGGCCCCTCGGTCTTGTGCCTTCTGGTCTTGCCTGGAATATCCACTTTGGCAGTCTATCTGCCGGCATCCGCAGGGTGTGTACCAGCCATCGTAACTATGATTTCTCGATAACGTCAATAAGGGTTCTACTTCGAGACATTCTCTTATTTGAGTATTTCTGATCTGTCCCTTCTGGTATTCTACTATCCCTACTATTCCTCGTATTACCCTGTACCCTTGGGCGGGTTCTTTCGGTCAAGATCCAGTGCTTGTGGCAGTACACCAGGGTTAGCCTGAAAACTGATTTGTACGCTGCCTACTTTGCTCGCAGGCTCGGCTCCACACACTTTTGGGGCCAAGGGACCACAGATCTTATTGGGGCGAAGTGGGGGTTAAAATAAAAAAATAATAGCGAGATACACAAAATAAGCTTAAGGCACGTATCATTTAATAAATATAAAATTGGCAAATAGTGTTGTCAATGAATAAAAATTATCTTAAATAAAATATATAAAAGCGCAAGCGGTAATTATACCCAAAATTGGTAACTATTCAATTTCCTTCACATATACGTACTGCTGAAAAAATTTAATTAATAATATATGTGCGTAATCCACTTAGCCGTGGATAACTTTTTCAGACGTCACATAATAATGATGATGTCCCACCTGAGATGGCCCCCCGGCTAGATGTCTCCCCCCGTCGCGCCACTGCGTCCCCTGTAAGAACATTGATGCTCAGCCATTCGCGGGAATAGGATCGGAAGGTTTATGACGCATGAAATATGAGAAACATCTTTCGATAGAAACGATGCGGCCAAGTGGTCGGAAAACAGAAAGACGATTTTCAGCGGTGAGAGGAAGATGAATTGATTTGAATTTTTGCCACAGCGGGGAAAATTACGAGCATTCGAAGAGGTACAGGGAATATCAAAAGTTACAACTTCATAAATTGTTTGTTTTATTTTTAACCTAACAACAAGCCACGTGGCTCAATTCAATTATATCCCAAAAAAATGTGAAAAAATAATCTTTTATTAAAAAAATACATCTTTAGAGCTTACTTTCGTAGGCCAAAGTGGGATAAACGTTCAGACAAAAGAAATTATACTATGGAAATCGATTTAAGATAAATTTACTGTTCATTTTCCATTCCAATTCTCTCCGTGGACCACCAAAAGATATTATAAATATATACTAGGGTTTAGCAAAGACGCGAACCGGTGTTCCGTCATTTCGACGGGTTACAGCTAACAGTACATTAACAATAATTCTATAACAACGTACGTCCAGTAATATTATATTTATTCTTGTAACAGTTAACCAAAATGTAGACCAAAACAGATACATCGGTGAAAAAAATGGTTGAAATCTGTCAATAAATTAATAACAGAGAAAAATAATATTAAAGTTAGTGTATTTTAGAGCGGAATGCTTGACGTCCAACTGGACGAAACAAAATTATTCATGCAAAACGCAAATTTGAAATTCTATAATTTCATTAGTTTTTGAGATATCTTAATTTTACTTTTAGACTTTCGTTCAATTTTACTCAATTTTTTAAATGTTCAAGTTTTTTGTTTGTAACCTTGTGGAAATTCATTTTTAATATTTTAAAAAATGAGGGTAAACAACACTGTTTTATTCCACTATATTTATTTTGAATTGTTAGAACGTTTTCGGGATTTCTCCCATTGTCAATAACAACACGTTTACAACTAAATTAAAAATAATTCGAGACAGAATTTATAGGGATTGGGTGGGTGTAATGGTGGTAGGGGTTGGGGGCGGGGTTAGAATGGATAGGAGTGGGGAGGTTATGGGCGGTATCTGGATGTTAATAATATTTTTATTATTTATTTTATTATTATTTATTTCTAAAATCTCTAAGATGTCCATCTTTCTTCCTTTATTGCACTCATATAATAATTTCGAATCAAACTTATGTCCCTCCATTCTGGCATGCTCTGCCATTTCTGAATTTAAACTAAAGTTTTTTATTTTTTATTTCAATTTTTTATTTCCATCCATTGAAAAAAAATAGTAAACTTCTCCATTTAATTAAAATATTAATTTATTTAAATTAATTTTTGTTTGGTAATCATTGATTTTCTCTTACAGAACATTGGAATCAGCCTTATAAATATAGAAACGGACACTTTTATGGATGGTATTTTATGAATACTTTTGTCCGAGCTATTTTATACGAATTCTTTTCTCATGCAAAATGATACCGTGTTTTATGGATACAGTTACCATACCGTGTTTTATAGCCACAGAAGATGCAATTACTATTTTTATATAAAGTTTTATTAATTTAACGAATCCAATTACTTGTTTATTTATATATTTCATAGCACGTAGGTATGTATATTTAATTGCAATCAACAATTTATTTATTTATTTTTTATTTATTTATTTATTTAAAAAATCCTTGTTTACAAATGAAGATACTTAATACTAATTTAACAATAAAACATAAGATAAAACATAAGATAAATTACACATTTTTTTTGTTTTGTTTAATTTGTGGATTATGCCACTCTACTAGGCTACGCCTGTCCCAGAGTGGCGTTATAGCACACAATTATAATATTTTTTCGAGTTCGTCAGTAGTATTTATTTTCATAAGGTAGTTATTATGTATCTATAGAGTATCAAGTGGAATGTTAGTGAAAGTTGAGTTAGTCATAAGTCCAAGTGTAAATATGTGTAGAATAATTGTTTAATGTAAAAAGGGTTAAAGTTTTGTTTAAGATTATTTTTTATTTTCCTTAATTTATTTATTTATTTATATAGGTATATATTTTTATTTGAAGACATTATTATACAATTACAGTAAGTAAATTTTCAGTTGTTCTTCTACCTTTGGAGGTAAGCCAGTTGTTTGCTAAAGCTTTTATTTTATTAATTGAGTATATTCTGATTTCCGGGAAGTCTGTTTTAAATATGTTAAATATTTTAGGCCCTATGTATGAGTAATTTTTCTGTCCGTGTGTTGTCTTAGTTTTTGGTATTTCGTCAAGGTTTCGTAATGCTTGTCTAGTATTATGTGAATGCGAGTTACTGGTTGCTGTTAGGTGGTTTGTGTTTTTGATGTAGAAGATGAGGGTAGACTTAACGAACAGCTGTCTAACGTCCAGTACATTAAATTCTCTGAATAGTCTGTCTGATTGGTATGTTATTAATGACTCGGAGGTTTCTTATTAATGACTCGGAGCAAGGTTTTTTGTGCTGTTATAGCTGGTTTTAATGTGGTTTTGTAAGTACCTCCCCAACTTGGAATCGCGTAGTTCAAAAATGACTGGGCAAGAGCATAATAGATAGTTTTGAGTTGCTGTTTATTAAAAATATTACGTATGGATTTAAAAAGGTAAATGAGTTTTAAAAGTTTTCCCGATAATAGTTCAATGTGAAGTTTCCAGTTTAGGTGCCTGTCTATTATGATTCCCAAGTATTTCACACTATCTGCATTTTCCAAGGGGGTGCAATCACAGTTTTGGTGTTGGCAATCATGCATAGTCAATTTTAAATCGCTAGATGGCTGCCCTCTTTTATCTATTACAAATTACAAAAACAATTTTATATTTTTATATCATCCTACTTGGTACACTAATTCTTGCGTCTATAATAATTTAATACTTTGAGTAGCTTATGGGTGACTCCCTCATATTCACTGCACAGTATACACCTTCAGCCTAAACCCTTAGGTATAAAACTGTTTTTTCTACTTTTACACGTTTTTGTATGTCCAGTAATATTATATTAATTTATTCTATGTTTAAAAATCGTCCGAGGAGTCTTCCGAAAAATCTCAATGTCAATGACGTAGCCGAAGAAGAGAAAGGGTGCAAATGCCTTCTTCAATCTACCAGGAGACTTCATCACGCCATAAAATCCATTTGCCCTAAGGGGTGGAAAGGGTATACTTCCGTTTTGTTTTGTCTTCCGTCAAATTCGCTGCTATTCAATGTCATTATTTCCTCGACACCGGACCAGCAAGCAGATCATGATTGAAATAACTAACTCTTTTATAAACTTCCAAAAACCTATATGTATGCAATTCATTTCAATTCATTTGAGTGCCGATAAATTAGCGTTTATCGGACACGGGACAATTAAATGCTTAATACATACAAATAAAAAGTAGTATGTAGAAAGCCTCTCAACCACTACCTACCTCATTAGGTATATAGAAATAACTGTTCTGAGGTAGGTAGACTTATAAATATCTATCTTATATTGTTTGTATTCATTCAATTATCATTTATTGATTGTATTATTATTCATGTAATTTCCCATAATTTCACCAAATAATTTTGTATATAAACTCACTAAAATGTTCTATGTTTATCAGTTGATAATTGCATTATCTGCAGAAACGATCGTCCTGGTTTGGATAGTAAAAATATTGAACTCAAAAAATCATGTCTTGATTTTTTAAATTTTTTATAAATTAAAAATGGTGTTCTTTACAATAAAAGAAGTCAATAGTTGCGGATATTTTATACGAAAGTAGTAATCAGTCCGCCCTCTACCTCCGCGGGTAAAGGTCATCCTCCTGATGACGTTGAATAAGCATTCAACGAAACGTCGAGAATCGTTTCTCGGATAAACATACGGTTCGTATAAAATATCCGCAATGTTTTACAGTTAAATATGTACGACCGTAATAACAACCTTAACTCTTCAATAAAAGAAGTCAGTTTAAAAAAAATTAAAACCAAATATTTAATTTACAAGCAAGTACAGAAAGAATTACATATAGTTATTTTATGTAATTAAAGTATTTTACAGCTCATACCTAAACAGCATCTATCATATAAATACACAAAATAAGTGGCCAGCTGGAAAATATATGCAAAAAAATAAAGACAAATTCAAAGTACGAAACCTGAAAGAACATTATTTAGTAAAAAAGAAAGCAGAATTAAAGCACAACGACTACACTATATAAATTACAAGCTGAAATAATAAATAACAGCTGCACACGTTGAAAAAAGAAAACGGCTTTGAAATTTTACATAATTTGAGGAATATTAGGTCCTTACATATGAAATTAGCGATTTGCCGTACTGGCAAATTTGATCTCAAATATCTTCTCTTTGGTTAGGAATTCCAAATCCAAATTTATACAGCTATTTACTCATGTATTTGTGTTTTGAAAATTATAATTAATTTGTTTTTTCCTCAATTGTTTTTTTCTTTGCGTCACTCAGTTTACAAAATGAAAAACTTGAAATATCGCGTTATTTACGAGTACGAGTTCCACCGTGGCACCAGTGCTGCAGAAACGGCTCGAAGGATTAATGATGTGTATGGCGACGGTGCCGCAAAAGAAAACACAGTGCGTTTTTGGTTCCAACGTTTTCGTTCTGGAAATTTCGACCTGCAGAACAAGCCCCGTGGACGGCCGGAGACCAAAGTTGATAATGAAGAATTGAAGGCTATTGTGGAAGCGGATCCATCGCAAACCACATCCGAGTTAGCTGCAGGCTGCGGTGTTAGTGATAAAACTGTTTTAATCCACTTGAAGCAAATTGGTAAGGTGAAAAAGCTTGAAAGGTGGGTACCTCACGAATTGAGTGAAGCAAATCAACAAACGCGCGTTGACTGCTGCGTTGCATTACTCAACCGGCACAATAATGAAGGGATTTTAAATCGAATCATTACCTGTGATGAAAAGTGGATCCTGTACGATAATCGGAAGCGCTCATCGCAATGGCTGAACCCTGCCGAACCAGCCAAACCATGCCCCAAGCGAAAATTGACTCCAAAAAAGTTACTTGTGAGCGTTTGGTGGACTAGTGCTGGTGTCGTTCACTACAGCTTTCTTAAATCTAGCCAGACGATTACGGCAGATGTCTATTGTCAGCAACTGCAAACCATGATGGAAAAGCTAGCTGCTAAACAACCGAGGCTGGTTAATCGCTCTAGGCCACTGCTGCTTCATGATAACGCTAGACCACACACTGCACAACAGACGGCTACCAAATTAGAGGAGCTTCAATTGGAATGTCTAAGACATCCACCGTACTCTCCGGACCTTGCCCCAACAGATTACCATTTTTTTCGAAATTTGGATAACTTCTTGCAAAGGAAAAAATTCAACTCCGATGGGGCAGTCCAAACCGCCTTCAAAGATTTTATTGATTCCCGTCCGAATGGTTTTTTTAGTAAAGGGATCGATGAACTACTTATGAGATGGCAAAAGTGCATAGATAGCAATGGTACATACTTTGATTAAATAAATATATTATAATAAAAAAAAAATCGGCTTTATGTTCCTCCCATACTAAACGCCAATTTCATATGTAAAGACCTAATATAAAAGCAAAGCCAGTAATATCCAAAAAAAATTGAATGCACTCATCGAGGATTACTAATTTAGAATGTACTGAATTCGAGATTTTATAGGAAATATAGCCTATAAATATATAGCCTATAAAGAGATACATAAATTCTAGAATTCAGTATATTCTAAATTAGTAATCCTCGGGGACTGAATTCAAAACATTTTTAAATTCTTTTCGATATTTATAGCTTTTAGATTATTTATAAATGTTACATATTGAATAATTCCTCAGCACTAAATCCTATATAATTATAAACTAATTTAATTGAATTAAAAACCCGTTATTTAATATAATCTCACCATGAATGAGGGAGGCTACGTCTCCAGAAGACTCCTTTACATATTTTTATTTATGGAACTGTTATTGTGCGCTTATCCTAACGAAGAATCAGTTGTATCGTAATTGCTCGATATTTAAAATAATCAATGTAATTTATACAAAGTAATAAGTAAGTCCAACGATAATTATAACGCCATGATCATCAAAATTATTTTATTTATAATTTCCCACGGGTATGCCGCAAAAGTTTATCTTAACGTGATTGATAAAATCTATCCTTAACCAGAAATACTTTAAGACCGAAACTTTTCAATGAAATCTTCGTTTAAGCTACCCATTCAGGACGTATCTTGTTTGTATCATATCTCCAGATAAACGAAGATCAAACGGTGTCCCTTGAGTTGGCCCAGGTGCGCCCTCCCAGGCGGGGGTCCCGGACAAAGCGTCCTGAGGGATGGGATATTGTGAAGCCACATACTCTCCAGATCATCAATACCACTCCCAAGAGTTCTTTGCTAGTTTATAAGCGGCTTGTATATTTTTCTTTTTTTCGTTCATTTTTAGGTGTACTTTAGGTTGTGAAATATTATAATCTTACATTTAATATAATATATTTTTTTTAATAAAATTTTAAGGATAATTTGTGAATTAAACACTGTTGCAATTAGTTTATATCTTCACCTGTTGATGAGAGTTACTAATACTTTCGAAACTCGAGTAGAATAATAAACTGAAGTAGAATTATGGTAGTGTTTAATTTACAAGATCCTTAACGAAGATCATTATATATACCATCAAAATCAATCCTTTATTCACTACCTCTATTCAATTAGCTTGTTAATTTGCACAAAATATTACTGAAGAATAAGGTTATCTAGACGTTCACGAGATCTGCAATTAAGCATAAAATAATTTTCAGTTCAGTCCAATGCCGTGAAATCAGCGTTTAATAAATAGATCATGAAAATTTATGACTCAATACATGCATAATATAAATAATTATACATAAATCG
This sequence comes from Agrypnia vestita, assembly GCA_016648135.1. NCBI lineage: Eukaryota > Metazoa > Arthropoda > Insecta > Trichoptera > Phryganeidae > Agrypnia > Agrypnia vestita. The sequence continues at coordinate 115,203 of JADDOH010000668.1, read as the reverse complement.
TGATCCAAAGGTCGCGGGTTCGAACCTCACTCCAGACTAGCAAGTTAGTCCTATTTTCATAGCACAAACGCTTAGCTTAGTTTGAAAATAGTAAGAATATTGATGTGACACGTATTCCGTGTTCGCATCTCTATTTGTTTAAAATAAGAATTTTAAAAAATTCAAGCATTTCGGCCAGTACCTACGACACCTACGATATCTAGGTATATATAAATACATTTTCTGAGGAACGTAGCACTTGTTTATAATTTTAACATCTTAGCCTTTCAGTTTCATAATAACTTTGTAAATACGTAATGTTTAAATAAATTTAAGAATTATAAGATAGGATCTATTTTTTTTTTCATATAATGCTTATTTTTTCATATATCCAATGTTTTGTTAATTTTTTTATGTATGCATTTCTTGATTATTGCTTAGAAGTATATTTAACATATGTAATGAGCAATTTTAATTGATTTGGCTTCAATATTTAAATATTCCTTAACGAATATTCCTCACAATTTTCTAAGAGTTCTCATACAACGTACACGTGATCTATCGCAAAGAATGCGCTTTTGAATTGGACTAGATTATCTCTTAAAGTATTTTGTATTCTTATTATTATGACTTTTTTATATATTGATCTTAAACTTCCTTTATTTTTAAAATCCCATAATCAATTAATTGTCAATATAAACAAATTTATTCTGACAATTCATTGAATATGAACAACAAATATTGCTCGATTACAATAAAATTTAAAATATAATTTTTCCATTCCGATATTTTACGGCTATTAAACTTTGAATACACGTGTTTGGTACCTAAACACCTAAGGTAATTCCGATTCCAAAATTACAATATTCAGTTTTTTAAACTATATTTTATTGTTAGATTATGTAGTTAATTTTATTAAATTTTTCAATAACATGTATTTTTTTTAAAAAAAAAATTTAATGTGTTCATAAAGAATGTTTTGATTTCAAAATTTCATGAAAATAAAAACATTATGAAAAATATATTTTTATACGGTTCAACAAGCCAATAGGCTCAATTCCTGAAGTCATTACATTGCAAAAACACCCAACCATATCATATAGATGTAAATCACCGAGAATCAACCCCGAAACCCCCGCATTAAAAGATAAATAGTAGTTATTATCTATTCTAAATATCAAATAAGTTTATTAGAGGTTGTAGACATTTATTGTGAGTAACAATGTAATTATTAATTATTATTTATCAGTGTCAGTTTTTAACAAATAAAATTGTGTTTAAGTTATGAATTAAATATTTTTAAGAATGTCTTACAGTTTACATTTTCAAACTATATATCAACTATATATCAATCTTTAGCGGAATCGGTAATAAGGTATGGAATAACTAGCTGGGGTCTAACTTGCAAAACTAATATTAGAAAAATTCAAAATATTCAAAATTCGGCTATAAAATTAATAAATAAAGAAAGTGCTACTAAAGATATACAGGAACTCTTCAAGAAACAAGGCTCTATGCCAATTAATGCTATCTTGTGGTATAAACTAATTACACGATATCATAAAGATGGGACATATAAGCATATATTGATTCATAAACATAGGTACCAGATTTACGGTTAAAGAAAGACTACGAATACCGAAGGTCATAAATAAATATGGACAAAGAACATTAAAATATGTCATACCAAAAATATTAAATAAAATCCCATGTCGTGTCAAAATGGGTATTAATAAAAAAGGGCAAAATACAGAATTAATGAATATGTTATTAAATAAAAGAGACCTATTTTGATTTTGGTAATATTTGTATTTTTTCTTGTATTGCTGTATAGTATTGTTGATTTGTATTTGAGTTTATAAGATCTATTGTAATTAATTAATATGAATGTATTTCTGGTAAATACAATTTATTTATATATATATGTATTGATGCACCTACAGACAAATATCAATGTGATCTTTTGTGGGCCTGAGATGTAAAAAAAAAAAAAAAATTAATAAATAAAAAATAAAAAGATAACATGTACTCACGGTTTCACTAGATTTCTTATTTTTATTCCATGGATAATATATTGTATGAGCGTACGCTTTTACATGCTTCGCACAGGAGATGAATGGCCGCTCTGCACTTAAACCCGATACAAAACGTACGGACAAAGAAACACATCAGCTAAGCCCGCTTATTCCTTGCAAATGCTATCAAATGCTCCCACCCAATGGGGAATATGATGAAAACCACTTTCGTATTATAAAACCTTGTATAGCAATGTGTGTTACAAAATCAATCGATATTTTGCCTAGGTATATCGAGAGGAAATACAAGAACGGGTGGTGTGAATCAACACCGGGAATATCTTTAGTTATCATAGAGTTGAATATATCGATATAAGTATAGTGAAATTTAACGCGATTTTTATCATTTGTTATTCATATATTAATATTTCTTCTAAGACAGGAAAAGAAACATGAAGATGAGAGAACGAACATGAGTAGTTGATATAAAAAATATATTTAAAAATTTTGAAAAATGCCATTAAGATTCATACTGTTGGATAACTGCATTATTTCAGCGATCTGATCCAACAGTACCCAAGGTGATTCAAGAAGCCGACAGGCCACTGGACTGTGTATATTTCTGCATTCATATTTTGTACTTAAACTGTAGCAATTCTTGTACATATATGTAACTTACGATTCCAACTTAATGGATAATAAGTATGTTCCAATTGTCATTTGTCCCTGCGCCTTGGAGGCAGAGAAGAGGTTTTGTGTGGACGCCTCCGCATCCCGCTCAGATTCCCTTGAGTGTCAGCGGAGCGGTGAGTATGGTCACTTTAGCATTAGGAAAATGCCGAACATGGGGTCGATATTGGAGCTATTGCTCATAGAACGGCCCTGGGTGTGTGGTGGGTCCCTTTTCTCTGGACCGAAAAAATCATAAAATCCAGCAGTGGAAAGACAAAGACTGATAATAATGCTGATGACGATGATGATGATGATGATGATGAGGACTTTGTGTGTCAACTTAGTGAGAGAAGAATATTTTGAGGTGAAGCATATGTGTCGGTAATTATGTAAAATTCTCAAGCGATAAAATTCGTTGGAAAAATAGGGTCGAAAAGGCATCATAAAAATTATTACGTCATCCACACCCAGCGCTATTTCGTACTCACATTCGTACCAGGATGTCATAGATTCTTATCCCCTATATCTCTTTTACCCCATATACGCCATAGTTCTTATCCCAATACCCTTCTTGAAGTGATTTTCCAAAAATCACCCTTGTTTAATTTGGGCTATTGAAAAGAGAAGTACTGTTATTATTATTCTTATTCTATCTATTATCTTACTTCTAATATAAAATAATATATTCATCCTACCTATGAATATATATCAAAAGTTGACACACGTGTTGAACTTAAATTGAATTTTATCTATATAAACGTTTTTAAAACAGCTTACTACGCTATCTGTCAATCTATCAACTATCTAACAATTGTTCATGGAGTAATTGCATGGGGAGCTGTGACTATGACTGCATTAGCCCTTTAACTATTAACCAGAAAACATTTTTTAATTAATCCATTAATGGACAGATGATATATTTAATAAATTAGACATTTTCAGTGTGAAACACACTTACGTTAAAATTATCCTAAATTATTTATACAGACCCACACAAACACAAAAAAAACTCAAAACATAATTCTTACATGCAGAAACAAAGATCCTCTTCAAGTCCCAAGAGTGCGAACCACTTATGCATGGCGAAATTTTAGGCCCTAACTGTACAATAAATTTTTGGTACAATAAAATTAAAGTACACCAAATTTTAAGTATCCGATGAACTTAAAAAGCTGGATTAAAATTTGGATTAGCGAGAACGGTCGACTATTTATTGAGATACTCATCCAAACAAAGTGATTACTCGAATGTCCTTTGTCAGGTAACATCGTAAGCTTGTCAAGACGGATCGTTCGTTTTTATTTAAATACTAGCTGTATGCATATTAAATGTAGCAAAAATAACGGAACATTGGTTCGCGTCCTTGCGAAGCCCTAATATATACTATAGTATATTTTTAGCGGTCCGCGGAGAGGCAGTGTTATTAACATCGCTTTCGTTGCCGTCTTCGGGTTTAATTTGTTTTTTTTTGCCGTGAATTTGAACGTTACACGAAATTACGGGGATAGCAGACAGACAGACAGACAAACAGATGGACTGATGGATAGACGACAAAATTATTATATGTAGATTAGATATTTGTATTTTGTGTAGTTGAATTAAATTGAATCCTGATTGTAAACTTTTCTTTAAAAGATTTTTCTGGCGTGACAAGGGTATTAAAATTATACTAAAAATTAATTGAAATAATATGTAGCATTGAAATGACTAATCAATTAATAATTATTAAATATATCCGAACCGACCGTGATTAAAATATTTTAAACTATTGGATTTTGCTATTACTTTGTGGTTATTTATAATTTATTTAAATTTAATTATATTTAAAATATTTTTTTATAGTTTAAGACGAAAAATAAGTTACAAACTCCATTGAAACTCCGATTGTTTTTGAATAGTGAATAAACAAATATATTTATCAAGATATATTATAGATGTCTCATAGAGACGAAATTATATATTTTTAAGGGAATGTAGGTATGGAAGTCTCTGGGTGTTCATATTATTTGTATTTAATTTAGGGAATCAAAAGCTTTGGACGCCGGTGGTGCTAAATGATAAACTACATCATACATCTGAAACGGATTGTGAAACTTAAATATACAACTTCCAAAAATTCTATAGATGTGGTACTCTATCATGGGTCGAAATGGTGAACGTTAAATTGTGGAAAGTGATCACCTAAGCCAGCCGTACGATAGGTCGTAAGCCCTATAACACCCAAAGACTTTCATACCTATTTTCCCTTAAAAAATATATAATTGCGTCTCTACAAGACATCTATAATATATCTTGATTAAGAATGTCCCCTGGGATAAAAATCTAGTACTGTGTTCTTGAAAAATTTGAACAAACTCAAATTATTCTAAATATATATTTATATCAATTCGATACCAATCGTTCATTTCTGTATTGATCTGCTTTATAAAAATTTGATTAGGATTATTTCATATTTTTTGGATAAAAGATGAGGGACGAAAAAATTTAATAATGTTATTGTCTGCTATAATACAGTAAATTACTAGTGTAGCAGGCAGGGCGTCAAATCAATTTAGTGTTTACTTGCTGCCAAGACACTCAACAACAATGAAAAAAGCTTCATTAAATTTTGTAAACACTGTAAACATTTGTAACATTGAACATTGAATAAACATTTGAATTTGAATTTGATTTGAATTATTGTTTAAAAAAATGATTAAATTTAATACATTTAAGTTGGGAATTTTCCCTAATCGGTGGTTTCCCTGTTTCGTATTATGTGGAACAATGGCCCATGAAAATCTTAATTTCATTTCCCCTCTTGGGGGTAGCTTCACGTCTCGGCCGAAAACGTTTTTATTTTAGTCGCCAATCTTCTGTACGAGCGCTATACAAGTCAGAAGTACACAACTAAGTTTTGAAAATCAATTTAAAATCTATGTTAATCGGACAGATCTCAAAAATTCCTCGGTACGGTATTCGATTCACGTGTGATCCAAATAAAACGCTCAAAAAACTATTAAACGTTTATTTACTGGTTATTCAATTAACACTGATCATCACTTGAGAATATTCCACAAACAGGTAGGTACTCTTTATTCGCTGGTTTTTTATATTCGCTCGTTTTGTGGCTATCAAATACCATTTGTGGATTTTTTTCTCTCGGATCTTCAACCATATTTCCGTGTATTCCACCAGTTTTTAGATATTCCTAATTTATTCTAAAACGTCCAAAGTATTGGGAAATCCTCGTTTTCGTATATTGCCTTTTGTTGCTTGAATCTCGTGACAATATAATGCAGATGCAAATACTTTGCTCTTCTCTTTTTCCTCTTTTTCTCTTTTCTCTCTTTTCCGAAGACTCTTTTTCCGTATCCGGATTTTTATTTTTAGAAACAGCTGTCAAATCATTTTGAGAGTCCATATCAATCACCGAATTAAATGTTTCCTTAAACATTTTTCAATACTTGAAAATTATTAGTTTTATCTATCATCGTCATCAGCCGTTCTCCATCCACTGCTGAATGAAAGCCGCCCCGTGTGTTTTCTCTGTCCATTCTTATTCGCTGCCAGTAATTTTCAGATAATTTGACGATTTGGTCAGTTCAGCGGATTTTAGAATGTCGACCTGCCCATAGCCATTTCATTTTCTTGTCGCAGTTTTTTTTTTTTATAGAGATGCGAACACGGAATACGTGTCACATCAATATTCTTACTATTTTCAAACTAAGCTAAACGCTTATGCTTTGAAAATAGGACTAACTTGCTGGTCTGGAGTGAGATTCGAACCCGCGAACTTAGGATCACGAGGCGAGTGTCATACCACAAGACCAACAAGCTACATGTTTTATAATGACGTTCTTGTTTTAATATTAATGATCAAATGAATCAGCTAATAAATATTCATCAAATATCGATATACTATGTACGTTGTTCGAACCTTAGTGATTAGGTTTAATAATTTTTCATATTATTGTAATTTTCTATTCATTACTTACTTTGTTATTATTCATTTTTAATTAAATAAAACATAAAAAATTTGTTCGTTTAAACGACTATATTTTTGGTAACACCTATCCATTTCGGAACCAACGTCTTTTATTCAGGCTAAACAAACAAAAAACTAAATATTACAAAATATGGGAAATTCTATAATTATTTTGTAATATTGAGTTTGTAACCCTGAAGAAGGAACGGTAGTTCCGAAACCGGTTGGTGTTACCAATAATATAGTGGTTTAAACGAAATAATTTATATTTAATTTAATTTCAAAATTTATAGAAGTCTCACAGAGACGACTCTATTTATATGACAAATATGTATGAAAGTCTTTATACGAAGGCTCAGGGCTTACAACCAGTATGAGCTGGCTTAAGTGATCGCTCTACACAATGCAACGTCCACCAATTCCATCTTAAGAACATCCGTACATCGAATTTTTTTAGTAGTCTGTCCTCATGAAACATTATATATACATAGATTTCGCAGCTGGTAATGATACTATAGTATAAAAAAATATTCTTTTTAATTTATGTACGATATTCTTCCGAATTATTTAACGTACAGACTAGAATGCGCCTGAAAATCAAAATTTCAAATTTTTAACTCCTTTTAATAGTGTTTCGTTTATCCATCGCTTCTCAAGGTGATGAAACATCGAGGGCGACAGAAGAGGACGAGTGATAATGAGGGTCGGGCCAGCGGCGGGGGAGGGGGTCGGACCTCTTACTGTTTGAGATATGAATTTGTAACTCGGATGACGGTAATGGGAAGTAAGTCAAATAAAAAAAGATATACGGGAGGAATTTTATGATTGCCCGCTTCCCTCGCACCGCCTGGCGGGAGATTGCCGCACTAAGGAAGAACATATTTACACCCCAGTCTCGAATTTTATTGCACATCTTTCTCGCACGCCCCCTACAAGATTTTTTGTAACAATTACCTACAGTTTAATTAATTGTCTTTTATGAATTAAAAATAAATAATCAATGTTTTATATCTTGGTATTTCTGTCTATTTTTTTTATTTATTTGTTTTTTATTTTTTTTTATTTATTAATTTATTTATTTTTTTAAATCTCAGACCCACAAAACATCACATTGATATTTGTCTGTAGGTGCATCAATACATATATATAAATAAATTGTATTTACCAGAAATACATTCATATTAATTAATTACAATAGATCTTATAAACTCAAATACAAATCTACAATACTATACAACAATACAAGAAAAAATACAAATATTACCAAAATCAAAATAAGTCTCTTTTATTTAATAACATATTCATTAATTCTGTATTTTGCCCTTTTTTATTAATATCCATTTTGACACGACATGGGATTTTATTTAATATTTTTGGTATGACATATTTTAATGTTCTTTGTCCATATTTATTTATGACCTTCGGTATTCGTAGTCCTTCTTTAACCGTAAATCTGGTACTATGTTTATGAATCAATCTATGCTTATATGTCCCATCTTCATGATATCGTGTAATTAGTTTGTACCACAAGATAGCATTAATGGGCATAGAGCCTTGTTTCTTGAAGAGTTCCTGTATATCTTTAGTACCACTTTCTTTATTTATTAATTTTATAGCCGAATTTTGAATATTTTGAATATTCTCTGTACAACTTTTGATCTAACGCCATGAACTATTTTTTTGGCAAGTCGATTATGAAAGGCAGTTAATTTGGTTTTAGGTAGGTTTTGAAACTCAAGTTGATTTTTTAATAGCAGTAACTTCAGATTGGTACATGTTATGATAATAAACTAATATTATAAAGAAGGATTGAGCTTAGAGAATGTATCGCAATTCAAATCTAAAAAAAAGAGAAAATGGTCGTTGGGTAGGTTTTGATACGCAGCTACTCAATTGTCTGATGTACAAATGCCTTAAAATCTTCGATACACGACCGAAAACAATACAAAGTACACTGAATATAAAGGGATTTAAACTGAGAGTGCAAAAAGTTTACTATGAAAACCTTTTAAAACATTACGGATTATGTAATACAATAACAGTGTTGCATTAATGTAACGCGTGTATTAGCCTATATAGGCTAATATACTAGGCTAATATAATAGGCTTTTATACCCCACATATATATGTGGGGTATAAAAGCAAATGCAGCAATATCCATCAAAATTTGAAGGCAGTCGTCGAGGATTACTAATTTTTATGTACTTATTTGGAGATTTTATAGGAAATATAGCCTACAAATTTATAGGACATTCAGTACATTCTAAATTAGTAATCCTCGGTGATTGAATTCAAAACATTTTGTTTACATATTGTGTTCATTTATACCCCACGTATAACATAATATATAGAACTTATTAAACAGTGAATTAAATTAATAAAACGAATTATTTTTTTTACTTCATTTTTACTTTTTAGGACCCTACACAAAACATAGGCACACCCCCCTCCCTCCACACACTTTTGCACTCTTCCAACATTAATTTTTATTTTATTCTATTGAATGCCTTCTTTTTCCCCGATATGAGGGTCCTCCCTTTCAGAATGCTTTCCATTTCAAATTTTACGTAGTTACTCTTAATGACCCTGATGAAGATGAAGTAACTCCAGCATCCAGCTCGGTACCAGATTCCTTATTTCATTATTATTTAGAGCCTAAATGAATTAAAAGCCACCCATCACCCTAAACCTTATCAAAACGTTTGACTATATCAATTTGACTTTGACTCTATAGTCGCTCGCCAGGTGCCGATCGATTGTTTAATTATAAAATCCAATTTCTTGTTTTACTTATTTTTTAAGAAAAACATGGTAAAACAATACCATAGCTAGATGTAAATATTTTTCATTAGTAAAATATATTTAACTAATGAAAATCGTAAATCCAATCCGAAGATTTTGATCTGAAAAATGTTAACACTGTTTTGTAATTAATACAATAAATAAAAGTTATCGAGTGTTATATTTCTTTAAACCCAGTCGGACACCTTTTATATTTATGTCAATAGCCCACCTGTAGGGTGTTGTCACTCACACCTGTTTGTACGTTCCTGTTAAGTTTAAGCCGTAAGATCTACAGTTAAATAATTTAATATTTATTCGCACTTCTCATTTAATTTTTTCAAAAATAATATTTCGTTTATTTTTCAAGCTAAAAATATAATAATACATTTTTTCATTTTTCTTTTAAAAATCCACCTACGAATATTTCTACATACTAACAGAAATATTGCAAACCAGACAAGTAAATATTTTATTAAAATAGCTGACTACATTCAAATATACGTTATTTGGATATTCAATTATGTTAAATGGTATTTGAATGAATGTGCCTGTATTATTTTAAATAATGTTATGCATTCGAAATATTAAGATAATATCACTTGAAGGGTGGACAGAATGCAGTCAATCAGTTGTACAAGAATTCGTGAAATTTTTCAGAAATATGGCAGCAAATAATAATGAACAGAGAAAAGTGAAACAAACTCGGGAGGCCTTTATTGCTATATATATATATATATATATATATATATATATATATATATAATGGTGATGAACATTAAGGTAATAAGAATAACAATTGTAATTCTTTTGTGGCATCGTTATTACCAATAATTATTTTTGTTCAGAATATACGATAATATTAACTCGAGGGGACCGAAGATAATAGTATTCAAAGAAAAATTTTATCCATTCCTAGATGGAGAAAAATTGATTATGACAAATAATTATACATGTAGGTATGTTAATTTAGATAAAATCTTTATTGTTCAGATCCCATGTAGGATATAGGTCTATCTCCTTTGCATAAACCTCGGTCTAGTTAAGGAGACAGTGGACACCGTTGCAAATTTTCTTATGAGAATGATACGATTCTTTGTGCCAGTGATCCGTCCGCCCTTTGAAGCGCTCCACGGGGTGAGACAAGGAGATGGATTGGCCTGCCTCTTATTCAACATAGCCTTAGAAAAGGTTATTTGTGACTCAGGATATTTCTACGCTGATGGAATCGACATAATTGCAAAAACTTCAGATGCCTTACGTAATGCCTTCTTAAATATTGAAAGTTCTGGTAAAAACATGGGTCGCATAGTAAATCAGCAGAAAACCAAATACATGGCCGTAGGATGCACCCAATGAACGCTGACTCTCTCATGTGGAAGTCAAAATTTTGAAACGGTACCAAGATTTACATACATGACAGACAACAATAAAACTACAGAGGAGATCCAGAAGCGCTTAGTGAGCGCAAATCGCTGTTTTTTCCGCCTACAAAAGCAGATAAAATCCAGACTGCTGCCCAGAAACACTAAGATATTAGTATATAAAACGCTTATTAGACCAGTGCTCACATATGCAGTTGAGACGTGGGTACTAACTAAGAGGGATGAGCGAGCACTGGACGTTTTTGAAAGAAAAATTTTAAGGTGTATCTTTGGACCGGTTCTAGAAAATGGACTTTGGCGTAAACGTTACAACAATGAGCTCTATACTCTGTTTAAAAAGCTAAATGTCACCAAATTTATAAAACTGTGAAGACTTTGGTGGCTCGGTTATGTGGAGAGAATGACCGAGCATCAAGTACCAAAGTCCCTGCTGAACTCAAGACCGATAAGGCGAAGGAGCTTAGAAAGGTCAAAATTAAGATAAAGCGACAATGTCCTCAAAGACATATCTGCATTGGAGCTTTTGAACTGGAGAGAGCGAGATGAGTGGAGGAAGACTCTTGAAGAGGCCAAAACACACCAGGGGTTATAGAGCCAAGAGTGATGATGATTATGACGATTCTTTTGATGATAATGACGATTCTTTGTATTCCCTGTACATTTATATGTAATGGAATCATGGACACTCACTGAAATAATGCTGATGCGATTGAAATATGAATCTTGAGACAGCTTCTAAAGATAAGATGGATTCATTGGGTGACAAATGACAATGTAATGAACACGGATTTGCAAATCGAAAGTAATGGTATTCGATAGAGACAAAATTATTAAATGGTGTGCAGCATCCAATTAAGACAAGAATCTGTCGAAGAAAACAACACCGATGTATGGAAGTGAAGCCTGGAATTGGCAAAGAAAGAACAAAAGCACACTGAAAACGGTAGAAATGCTGTCGCTTAGGCGTACCCATATGTAGAAAATCTTTGTACGATAGAGTGGAGAAAGAACTAAAAGTGAACGTAAACTTGGTTGTAGCGTAGTGGATAGAATAAAGAAAGAGTGGTACAGAAAATTTAAGAGGCGAATGTTGAAGTAATCAAAAACTGAAGGCGTCCGCGGAAGACTTGGCTTGACCAAATATTGGATGATAGCCCTGTTAAAATGTTTAACAACCGAAGAGAACGTACGAAAAGATGTATGAAAGTGGATGTGGAAAAGTGGTGTGCCAGGACAGAACATTGTGGCGTTTTATTCTATCGCCTACCCCTTTGGAAAACGGCACGACGATTACTTAGTTAGTTTACTTTTTATAGCTACACTAAACTGATACTAAGTGGTCAAACATACGTAGAAAGATATCTCATAGCTAGTAGCAAAAAATCTCATAAAATGATAAAAAAACCATTCAAAAATTGAACATAACATTGATATTAGGTCATGCTTGCTTGAACATTTTGACTCATTACCATGGCAGGAATTCACCTGTTAAGTTTTTGAGACACCTGTATAACTTAGGTGTCATTTTAGACAGCTGGAAAGAAAGCCGTTTTCTCGTTCCAGCGACTGAGTTCTGTAGGCAAAATAAAACGGTAAATAACACAAACATATATTTTTGCGAATCATTAACATAATTTTAATTTGTCCTCGAATTTTTTATGATGGATTTTTTAACAATCTTCGAATATGCCATTATGAATAAAAATATTTATAAAAAGTATATATTAGGTGTACCCATAAGCAATCAATTATTTAAGTGGCAACAAAAAAAAGAATTTAACTACATTTAATTTTATTTTTAATCGATTTAATCTCCATCGTTATCTAGGATCTTTTGCCATCTTGTTGGTAGACTTTTAAGAAAAATATGCTTCTAGGTGTTTTTAAAGCGTCATTATCAAACCCTACCGGGCGCCCACGTCGATCGCTATCAGACAAGTCAAAATCACCATCGGAAAATTTTCTAAATCTACGTTGGCACTTATTTACTTTCAATACGTCTCCATACACATCACAAATTTTCTTTGTTGCAACCGTTGCATTAACACCCGATAGAAAATGAAACAGCATGCAACGGCGTAAATTTTCTAAGTTAGTTGATTGTCCGCCATTTTATAACAGAGTAATAAAAAAAAATTTAATTGTCTCAAGTCACAAGACCACGGATTATAATATTGCGTATAAAACACGTCTTTACATGTTCACTTTACTGAGCTTGACTGAAGCAAACATACCACACCAAAAATAATTGATTACTTATGAGTACTTTATTATAAAAGCAGTATTGATTGAATTATCAACATGTTTCGAGCACACTTGGATATCTTCTGTGTACAGTTTTCTGGGGTATTCGTCGTCACATCAGCCCTGACGATGGACCCTGCAATGGGATCTGAAATATTGGCCAGAGAGATCAGATAGATATACACGGCAGAATAATCCAGAAACTGCACACAGAAAATTTATAACGGCTGTGAAAACGAAACTGAAGCGAAGAACGAAGATTAAATTTTTTTAAAGCAAAGATATTTTTACAAAAAAATAATTATAATCATCCATTAGTTTTATGGTTTCGCGAACACACCTCGAATGCTTAAGCCATGTATTCACTAGGGAACAAATCGCGCAACATTCCGCGCGGCATGTCGCATCAACATCTACGCTCATGTTTCGGGGACAATGACGCGGTCATTTGACGTGTACGCACCGGGACTCACATATCACTTGTTGCGGAAATGTCGCCCGATGAGGTTATGACGATTAGTGCTGCATATCTATTTATTATAACGTGTTTATCGAAACGTAAGAGCAGTAAAAGGTGGTGGGTATGAAAGTATTTACTGCAAAGGAAAAGAAGGATGGATATTCTATGCGATCTTCGAATGTTTGACAGATCATTTGTCAATTTCATTCGAATGACAACAACTGATTTTGAAAATTTATTACAAATGATCGGGTCTTCCATAGCCAAGTAAGACGCAATATTACGGAACGCTGTTTTATATCACATCATATAGCATACGTAACTGTAGAGCATGCATCTCAGCTTCTTAACATAGCACGTGGTGTACGATGTCTCCGTGTGCTCGCTCGGCTACCGTGCGCATGGCAATGTTGCCGCGGCATGTATAAATGCCCCGCTATGTTGCACGCGAGGTCGCGGAACAGTACGCGACGTTGCAGCGTCACATAGAGTCTATGCCGCGCGTGATGTTGAGGGACAATTTGTCCCCTAGTGAATACGTGGCATTATGTTAACCCGCGCACTTCCTGCGCGGCCTCCGCCTCCAGCGAGTGACAGCTCCGCGCCTGACAGCTGAGCGCCTGACAGCTGAGCGCCACGTGGATTACTGCGCCGCGCCGCACCGCGTCGTGCTGACCTACGACGGGGCACGACTACACCCTGAACAGCAAGTCGCTTCACGGAGCTCTCCATCTTACATCCGACAATTATTTTTATCACGTTGTACTTTAAATAATGTTCCTTTTCAAAAATCTGCTTGCACAGCCACAACTAGTAAAATCCCTAAATAAAAGTAGGTACAAAGGATATATTATCTAATATTCGGATTGGGTAATTTTTCAAGCAACCTTTTATTGATGATTCTTGTGGTTTAATGATAAAAATACAACAATCTATTTAATGTTGTAAAAAAGTAACCCATAAAAACCAAGTTTTTATTATACTCCCTTTCTTTGTAAAATATAACAACAATTAAAGACGAATTAAAACATATAACATAACACTAAACATACAGTAATTTAATATATTTCTAAAATGTCAGATGTTTTGATAAGACACTTCATGCTTTGAAGATTAAATTCTAAAAACATTTATCAGTCAATTTAGATTTTCGACATTCGAAGTGAAGTACCTATTATGCATACCGACGGAGTAATTCAAATTTAGAAAATATTCCGCGACGCGCCGTAATCAAACTTTTCTAATGATTCCAATTTGAAAAAACCAATAATATTTCTAAAAATCCGAAATTACACTATAATTATTAATTTTTTTAACGAAAATTTTATAGGTCTTCTTGATCGTTGCCACGAGTCTACTTACCAAGTTTCAGCTCGATTGGATCACGGGAAAAGGGTCAAAAATCGATCCAAAGTTTTTGTTGACGGCACGAGTTAATATAAAGGGAGTAAAAATATAGTACTATAATGAAATAATTTTAAGTTTTTCGTCTTAATGGATGCCTTGGTAACTGAAAAGCATATCTAAAAAATATTCAGGCGAGGGGAAAACAATTTTTTTTTAAGATTGAGGACTAACCCAAAAGTGAAACTGAAATTACTTATATTGGAGAGGAGATGAGAGAGAGAGGAGAGAAGAGGAGAGGAGTGTTAAATTTATTGTGTATAGTTCTTCTGTATTTTAGTTACTAAAGAGATATATATAGTTTATGATGACCCCTTATAACAGCATGCTTTTGCTGCCTGGGGACTTGCCATTTTTTGTTGTTGTTATTTTATTTTGTAATTTTTTATTATATTTGTTTTTGAAGAAATCAAATTTTAAATGTAAATATAAAAATAAGGGTATAAAAGCAAAAGCAGCAATAATAAAAAAATATTAGGTACATAAATAACATCTTATTTTTTAAATAGACAGAAAATTTGTGACTTTTTGTTTGGTTAATGCGTCGTTGTGCAATTTTTGATTTTCTTTATACTGCGGGTCGAATCATTTATTCTGAATAAATCTACATCCTTCACTATAGGTCACATTTTTTGTTTTTGTGGTACTAATCCATTGCAATTAGCGAAGAGGAAAACTACATTTCCGAATGAAGACTACAACACGCACACGTTCACCAGTTTGAAGGCTACAGTGTGTGCAACTACATTTGTAGGAGGAACCAAAAAATTACGCACTTCATCTACTTCAAAAAACTATATGAAGTGAGCTAATTATAGCACTACCAAATTGTGCACGTAACTAAAAATTATCATCTACTTCAATGAACTATACGAAGAAAATTTTCAAATCCATGGGGGGGGGTTGTTTCAATTTCCATAGATTTCATCATTTAATCCCAAAATTTTTTAATCCTTGGGGGGGGTTTTTCGGTTTGCAAACTTGAAGTATGCTATGTGAAGTTTCAAGTTTGAATTTGTGGATGGGGCGAGAATATATTGTTTCTCTTTTATTTTTTGTCTTTTATGGGCTTTATTTTATTTAAGGGGTCACCACCAATATTTAAATACTGGAGTATCTAAATATTGGAATATATATATAATTCGGGAAGCAGAGAATAAAAAGAAGAATTTGGAATATACTTACAAGATTTATTTAATTTTGAATACACAGATTTTTAACAATACTTTTTAATAAAAACTTAAGACTAGTTATAAAACACTGGATGAACGAGGTCTACGAGGAGAGTGTTAAAAATCGCGTCTCTCCCTCTATTTGTAGATATTTGCGAATGCTTCCAGAATATTCTCCCAAAAAAGGTATAGGGCTGTGCTGTCTGCGGCTTCCGACATGATCGATATCTTTCGATGAGAATATCGAAAAATATCGATCCAAGCCTCAGACAAAAATTGTTTAGTTTGTAGTGTGCAGTTCACTTACAAATGCGTGAAGTGTACACTTCAATATAATGTAGTACTACATTGTAGTACTTAGTACAAAGCGGACCCGTCACTAATTGCAATGTCAATGTCACAATTCACAAATTATTTGGGGTGCCCTGTTTTTGTGGTTTTCTCGAAAAAGATAAAATGGAACTGTCCTTTGTGGCTTATTATTAAAAATGCCTGCACTCAAACTCAATTTATTATAATTATCACTTTTGTCACCTTTTTTTGAAAGGTTCGGAGGCCTAATAATTCGACTTTATCCTTTCTTTCACCCCGTAAGTACTTGTTGTCGCTGTTTTCATACTGCTGTCTTTTTCAGCGGAGTCTGGAGTATCTCACCGACCGCCTTACCTGTTAAAGAGCATGCATCTTAGTAGTCATTCCTCTGGCATTTGTAAGAGTTTCCGAGACAAATTTTTTAAATGTAAAAGTAAGGATCGCAAGGGCTTTGCTTATTTTAGTAGGTACATCTCGCTCAGTCCATTAATGTTACTGCTATTGCACGCTACAGCCGATTTCCCGGGTGGATATCCTTCCAAATATTGAAATTTTCAGGGTCTTTAATCCTCTGAGATATATGATAACCGACGACGATAGCTGTACGTCCAGGCATGGAACGATATGTAAGACCGCGGTATATCCAAAACAACCAGTCAGGCCTAGTCTACTGCACTCAATATTGCTCTACGGTGTAGAATTGTATGCTTACAAAATGTAGTGTTGGAGACATATATTGCCTATACATGGAGAACGAGACGCTAAATTATCTCCATATTAAAAGAACTAAAAATCAAGGACAGACCCTCAACCGCTTGTTTGAGATCTCACTAGAAGAAAAGATAGCCTGGAGAAGCTTGTTATGGTGGATCACATCGAAAACCGAAGACGATGAGAATGCTGGGAAGTATGAAGGAGAATAATTAAAAAGACGAGAGGTATTGAAGTACCCATCAGTCATAAGGGGCAAACTCTAATGGAGAGATTACTCCCTTTAATTACTTATTTTAGTAGCCTAGATTATTAATATCACTTTGTCCATATGAATCGATGTTTGGTACCAAATTAAAAAGTAGGTCTATACGCAACATTAAAAATAGTTAAGTTGGTCTTGATACCTTGGATTTCTTTGTCTTAATTTTTACTTGTATATTTTTTATTTTTTAAAAAGAGTATAAAATACCACCTTATTCCTGTTAAAACATATTTTTACATCCTTTTCTATTTCATGATTTTCCGAATTTCTAATTAGCGAGGCTTTAATAAATTTCAATAAAAAAAAAATTTACCGAAATGAGCTATTATAATAAATTTAGAATATAATAAATCAAGCATAGATAAAAACGTTTCAATGCTGTAACACTAATAAACTTCAAATAACTAAAGCACTAATTAAGACAATGTCTGAGTTTTAAAATATCTCGACCATTAAATTAATTTTCAGAGAATTTTAAAACATCCTTGGAAAGAGCGATGGAGCAAGTAAAGAATATGTTTATATCCAATGTTTTATTTTTATAAGGCTGCTACGAAATAGCTAACATTTTTATTCAATTCTTTCTGATCTGCAAAATAAATATTTTATCCCAACATTAAATAAATTTCGTTACCATAGCCAACTAAAAATATATTCGTATAAATTATAAATCTATATATTTCTATATTATATTTATATATATTTCTTAATGAATATATATATTTTTTTTGACTATTTTGACTAACTGGAAAAATCCAAATTTTGTACTTATTAACAAATCATTCATGTTATATAAAGATCTATCATTTTACATAACGTAAGTATTTTCTATGCTGCTTTGTTCTTTATTTTAAATGGCCTATTAAAAGGACACATGCATGTTTTTAATGTAGAGATACGTACATGGAATACGTTTCACATCGATATGCTGACTATTTGAAAATAAAGCTTAAAGATTTTTATGACAAGAAGACTAATGAATTATCTTTAATGACAATCATTTATCATCGATTCCTAACGAATATATCGATAATTTTGTAAAATTTATGTGTCCTATATTTAAGAAGATGCGAAGACGCTATTTCCAAGAGATTTCGCAGACCAATGAATCGAATAATAAAAATAACACTAAAACCCAAATTTGCGATAAAAAAAATTAAGATTTTTTTCTGTGCATTATCTAAGTGACTCGTCTAATTTGTTTTAATTATGTATGTGTAAAATCGTTGAAAACTGCAATAAAATGAATTTCTTGGATATTTCGATTGTCACTATTAACGACACTACATGTAATTTACATTAATCATTATTACATTATATTAATGTATGAATCATATTTACGTTTGACTTAAAATATATATAGATATTATTAAAAAAAAATAATAAGTTCGTAAAATTTACTTGTATATTGTATACTTAAAATATACATTGTCTTACTACATAGAGTATAATGTTTTATATATATTCTTAGTCTACCCACATCATTTTTTGTAATCAAATTATATTTCTCTTACCCTCCCATAATATCAATATTGTCTTTATATCCAAAATATTATATATTTCGTTTCAATACCCTTAGTCGAGTGTATATTTCTGGTATGAAATATGTGGTATGAAAAAATCCATGTAAATTAATAAAACAATGGAAATATTTTCAACACAAATTGGTAAAGAACCGCATAATACCAGTTCGTCTTCCCCAGAAATTCCCTAGGCGAAGCAGGAGTGACGAAGGAAAGTCCGAGGAGATAATATTTGGAGCAGTGAACGTTAAATAGAAGCAACAATGAAATCTGGAAACTTTCCCAATAATCCTTTTCAACTTTGCCTAATACAGTTGTGAAGATATTAAAAACATCTTGCTCATTTTTGTACTTCACAAAGCACCCCCCAGGGCCGGCGGGAGGAATTCCTCCTCTGTTTTGTTTAATTATTTTCTCCATCCCGAAGTTGGGAAATGCCAAACCTTCTGAAAGAATTTCGGTATTTTTAATAACTTGTCGGATTATGTTGAACAGCCCATACTCTTCGACATAACATATTTTTTCAGCCTGTGATTTTTCGCCCTCGAAATATAAATTAATTAAAATATTTCACTCAAAAAAAATCTTTTAATTATTAAATTCATGCAAAAGTTTAATGCTATTACTAAAATTTACTTTTTAATTTTACATTTTCTTAAATCTGTGATCGATTTTCCACGGTAAGTACACTTTAGATTTTAAATCCTATTTTGTAACCTAATGGGTGACTATACTTACATGAAGTGGTGCGTCCCGTATTTATTAATTGAAAATTATATCATACCTTACCGACGGTTATGGATTTCAAATAATCATTTTAAATAATATTATATTTAAAAAAATTTAAATGTTAATTTTTTTAACATTCAGACCGTCATTAATGACCCTAAAAATGGTCGTATAGTGACTAATTTCAAATTTATATTCTTTTTTCAATATTCTATTAAACGTGTACTCGTAAATTAAAAGTAAGATTTTACAAGTGATTATTTGGGTATGAGAAAAAGCAACCCACGCTTTTAATTTTATTGTCATATATACTGTGTTAAATAATATATTTTATCCTTTTTATAAAAGCACTAGCTGTAACCTGTTTTACATGCCAAAAAGAAAAAAAGAAAAAAGTACTATAAGGAAGAAAAAAAAGAAAAAAATACTATAAAGAAGTTACGAACGTTACACGAAGATACGACGGACGGACGGACAACGAAATTATTATAATTGGGATGTTTTATTTTTTTTAATAAAAAAATATTTTTACACAGCTGAAATTAATAAAAGTAAATGACCGCTTTCGCTTAACCATCTTCATTCTTCGCTTTCATTGAGTGGCAGTCTCTGTTCACTTTCCGCTGCCTTTGGAAGAAGGCACCGCGGAATCATAGTCTCTTCTTCCCGGTTCCGCTTAACTATCTCTGTTGAAATTAAAATAATCGTACCGATCGTAGAGTCACTTCACTTTATGAAATCCACTTGCACTAGTGTGAGTGATACCCTCTGTAATACATCAATTGTGTAGTGGTGTTCTTTTTTTAAAGCTACTCCATTATCCACTTCAGTATCACGCTGGCAGTCACACAGGAGCGGTTGTTTCTTTGATTTGTATTTTTTGTTTAGAGATACGGTGACTGCAAGATCACGATACATACAGTGATCACAGACTTTAATTACTTTAATATAAATTTAAATGAGGATTCGGAATCCGATACAGACGACAATAGTTTATTTACTGATTGAATCAATTATACAATTTTACCTTTATCCACAATTATATCTGCTTATATAATTATTTATTTTAAACTAGCTATAGACCATCAAAAATGACGTACTTTAATTTAATATTTCGGCCTCCAGTTAAGGCTGAGAGAACAGCACTATCTAGAGTAGCATCTTGATAATGTTAGTAATGATACAGTAGGTAATGGATTCACTTATTAGTTTTAATTTTCAATAATTTGAAATATTTAAAAAAATCCAAATTTTGAAAAAAAATCCAATTTAGAGTAATATATTTAAAAAAAAACATTAAGTCAATGTTTTCATTTTATTTAATAACAATTTTGAAATCATATAAATTTTGAAAACGGAATGAGTTATTTCACAATACATGTACCTTTGCTTATTTTAGGTTTAGAAAATAAAATTATAGATATATATATTTATTTTTTGCGTCTGTCGTTCACTCAAAAAAAAATAATGTTACGAGTTTTTGTAAACGCACTGTTACAGGCATTAATGTAAGTGGCTTTCCTAAAGTGAACGGACTCTACCTACATTAAGACTAACACATTCAAAAATTTCGCTGTCTTGATAAATATTTCAAGGTTAAACCTCAAAACTTCAGTGACTTTTGAATTCAGAAATTACGCATTTTTATCATTTTAATATTTTTTTAATAGGTATTTAAACTGATTTTGTAAAATTTATGAATTATAATTGTACTGTCATCAAGAAACCGTCTCTCTGCAAAATTTTAGGGCGATTTTAGGTCAAGTAGTACTAAAAACATAACAATGCTAAAAAACTATATTATATATTGCATTGAAAACCGATCCACCATAAACTGTATATTTTTAAATAAATTCTTGAAAATATCACTCAACTACGGCCGGATAAATTTTCTCGTTGTAAATTTATTTTATTCGTTAATTTGAGAAAAGTAACAAATTTTCTATAAACCACACTGATTGTTTTTAAACGTCTACCAGTTTCCATACTGTAGGTGCTGTATCTTTTTCGAACGAAGATACAGTATCCTAACGAAGATACAATACAGTATCCAAACGGGTAGAGGTTTAAGAATAATGTGGCTTGTACAAAAAATTTGCTATTTTTTTTCAATTAACAATTATGTTTTCTTCTTCAAATGTAGCAAATTTATTTTGTGGTAACATAATTATAATTGATATAAATTAACTTTGTTTAAACCACTTATTTATTGAAAAAAAAAACCAAATGTTTCGAAGCCAATGGCTTCTTCGTCAGGATAACCAAATCAACAATTGTTAATAATTTGGTAATTGTTATCCTGACGAAGAAGCCATTGGCTTCGAAACATGTTGATTTTTTTTTCAATAAATAAGTGGTGTAAACAAAGTTAATTTATATCAATTATAATAATTATGTGGTTGGACAAAGTTGACGCTATAAACATCAAAAATTGTTTTACGCGCGCTTAAATATATTTTTATCAAAATATTTGACACTTTTCAAGGACGTTATAACATTAATTCGAGTGTGTATTATCTTATTTGTCCGCGATAAGCATAGCCGAGATAAGCAGCGTGAGAAAGTTAATAAAACTGACTTACCAACTACGGAGGCTTCCCCGAGGAAGGCTCGGTACGGTATTTTCCAGATATTTTTCTCCCTCGTAAAACACGTTAGCAAGTTTCCTTGTCGCGTCCTCCCTAACACGTATATGATTGATACAAAATGGAAAAAGTTACTTGATGGTTGTTCGTCTTTTTCATCACACTCTCTTTCTTTTTGTTTAACCTCACAAACCCCCCCTCCGGGTCTCGCCCGCGATAACTCTTCTAGTTTTGCCACAAAACGTGCCTATTTATGTTTTATTAGAAAAATCTTTCAGTAATTCCTTTTGTCTTCGTTACTTGTTCAGTGGTATTCAAGAACATTGTTTAATTCATAAACTACACAATAACCTCAATTCATAACTAATATTAATTATTTTATTAATGGCTTCTCATTCAATAAATGAGATATTTTTGCCAACATATTATCATTTTTTCGCATGGCACATTCAGTGAGTATTTTGAATTACGAGTTTTTAAAATCACAAAAAAGAAATAAAATATTTTTGTTTCAGAGTATTACGGTATTGTAACGAAATGGTAAAAGAGATTACGTACAGAATGCCTATATACTAGTATGTCGACGACAATAACATCGAAGCCTCTAGTACCTTCTAGAATAGCCTACAGCACTCTAGAGTTATCTATAACATCCAGAAGATGCCTGAAACAACATAGAAAAGATGTAAATCTTCTCCTAATCATAATAAAATAATCTTCTCCAGGGTTTGAAACCAACGTGGTCGCGTATAAATAGTGGGTCTAGGCCGCGGCGGAGTATTGTTTTGACAATTCGATCGGTACGATGTAGGCGCGAGACGACTGCCGGTGTGCCCAGTAGTGGAATTTCGGAACGACAGCGAAATAATCGGGCGAGTTCTTACGTAAGTGGCGAAATAAATAAACGCGACTACTACGCGTAAAAATTGAATGGAATGTTCTAGCGAATATTAAATCAAGTGTTCCCAGCGATAATAAGGTGTTCATAGACGAGTGATAAATTGTGAAATAAAAGTGTGATTTAAAGAAAGGCGTATTAATTTAGTTCGGGACTGTGTGACTTTGTCCATTTTATAGTTAAGTGATCACAAATTAATCGTTACTTAATTTCCGATGTTTTCATTTGTCTCCTAAAGCCACAACCCGTGATGGTGGGTGTATTAAAATCTGAATAATTTGATAATAATTGAATAATAATAATTGAAGTGAAAGGAATATTACGAGATGTATCTTTTATTTAGATTTTTTTCAAAACATATGCTTACGTAAATGTCATGCTTCTATATTCTCGCTGCACGCCCCTGCTATTTACATCTAAACATTGCGCACACTTAACTGGATTTAAATTTTCTTTAAAAATTACTTAATTCACAAATCTCACTTCAATCCTTAAATGGGGTTTTTATTGTTCTCGGAGGGTTTCACCGCCATCACATGATAAAATATTGTGCATCGAAAATCGTTTTTGTTTTAGTAAATGACAGACGCAAAAACTAAATATAATACTGTTTTATTTTCTAAACATAAAATAGGCATTGGTACAAGTAGATCCCTATTATAAAAAACTCATTCAGTTTTCAAAATTAGTGTGATTTCAAAATTGTTAATAAATAAAATGAAAACATTGACTTTGTTTTTTTAATAAAATACTCTAAATTGGATATTTTTTCAACTTTTAGATTTTTTTTAATTTTTCAGTTTTTGAAAATTATAACTAATAAGTGAAGCTATTGTTGTCGTAAATAGGATATGATACCATTATTGTAATATATTAAATTGATGAATTGTCTATGTTTTCATATAAGAACAATTATTTATATTCGATAATTCACCCAGTTTACCGCTGTAATACGAATGAGAGGGTTGGCTTATTATTTGGAACTTTTGATTTTTTTGTTGTATATTGGATTTTCCTCATCAATTTTAGGTCCATTAAAATTGGTAAATATTTAAATATAATAAGCAATAGTTTTTAAGAATATTATTATAGAAAATTGACACGTCTTATGAAAGTAATCGGTCGCCACGCAATTTGACTTATCCCCGTGGTTCATATGATAAACTACACTATACACCTACCTTTTTATATATTTTTATCCTGCCAATACGCATAGATAACATAAATATCAACCAATAATAATTTATGTGTAGTTAATCAAATTATATCTCTGTAAACTACAAAAAATTGGCCAAAGGAATATAATTGCTTGGCTTAATTGAAGAATACGGCTGGAAACTTCATTTCTTTTCAAATGGAAGTATTCCTGTTATTGTCAAGTGCCTTTATTTCAAAAATTTATTAAACGTGATTAGGTCGCAATCGTAAAATATTACCAAATTTTCCCTAAAGCGACTTTTTTTCCATTGGTTAAGGTTAGTTAGATTCGGTTAAATATAAGGAAGTACCTAGCTTACGTTACATCACAATATTTTTCTCTTGCCTATGGTTTGCGTCTATATATTTGAATAGAGTGATTCATCTTCTTAAAATAAGGCAATCCGCCCTTAAAGAGTGATTTGTGCCATATTGCAAGTGAATAAAGTGATTCAAATGTCAAAATGTATTGCGAAAATTTAAAAAAAAAATTGCATTTATTTGATGATGAAATCAGAGAAATCAATTATTACGGGGGTACTTGCTCTTGAAAAATCGGAGTTACCGCCTGAATTTTTGATGATACCAATTGCGTAATATATTAATTTAGGTTTGAAAAATAAGAAATATTCTAGAAAATTATACTTATTGATAATTATTCGTGTAAAATAGAAGTTTCAGACGTATTCTTATATTATTCGTAACCTCGAGTAATGGATGAAGTGTAAACAATTAATATGCTACCTCATTCGGCGAGTGCATAATTGACTTTTGCAAGCAAAGTTAGGAAATTTGTAACATGCCGATGTCAACCAGAAATGATGCATGCACTCACCGTCCTCGTTCTCTTGGCTCGCTTCTCCTCTCGATGGATGAAAAACCACTTCCACGACGGGACTAATCAGAGCTGGCTGCAAAGAACAACTTCGATCGACTTTTAATGAAATCGATGGCACCCGGCAGGCCGACTTCTACCAGGCTGGAATTTCAGCTAACCACTTCTCCGGTATGTCAATTCTAATCAATTTAAAATGTCCTCGAAAATATATCGTAGTTACGAGTATACTATGCGCGAGTATTTATTTCAGCCAACGCCATTTAGCGTGTGATTTCAACGTAAAACAATACGAAACTAATAAAGAAAAAGTTCAAGAAATGTAACAATACAACCAACGCAACAAATACTGTCACAAATGGGTTTGCGAAATAAACTCATGGAATAGTGAATAATGCAACATAGTGTTTAACGAAATAATTTTCGTTATTTCTAAAAATCTCCAACAGCATCGAATTACAAAAATTCGAAGGCGCCTAAATACCTACTTGAATAAATAATATTTGAATATTTTTATTTTGAATGAAAACATATTTTATTGTTATGCTACATATTTAGAACATAGTTCTATGAATAGATGAAACAATTAAAAATACACACAAAAAAAAATAATCAAACAAATATTTGGTTAACTTTTCCAATTCGGGGGAACTGCAATAATAATTTTATTTCAATTTTAATATCCCATTAGTAATCAAAAAATTATTCCTATGACAGATTTTTTCTTTACATTCTTCTGATTCATTCATCATATTTGTAATGAGTATCTCGAAACACCAAACATATTTGAAGAATCTTGTGAAAATTCCAGGCAAATTTGTCTACGAAATGCTTACGAAATTTACATGCTTCTATCACTCAAAATGATTAATGCGCTTTCAACGAAGAATATTCATCAGTATAATAATCAACAAACACGCACAATAAATGCTGAAACAAAGAGCCAAACGTCATTACAACATGTTATTGTTGTCTTACCAAAGTTTATAATACAATGCATGTCATGAATCTTCAAAAACATTTCCTGTCGGGTCTACTAACGGCAACACAAATTGGTAGGAAAAGAATCCATTCTACTGCCGGCATCGTGAGGTAGTATTTGTAAATTGTCTATATATTTCTTTTAGACTACAACATGGGCCCAATTATTGTAATGAAATATCACAAAAATACCAAGACCAGAGAAAATCATATTAATATATTCGACCTTCCCGGGAATCGAATCCAGAACCTCCGGTATAAGATCCCAGTGTTATGCCCACTGGACCACAACGGCCGCCAATATCTTATCTTCTATCTTATTTTTTTATGCGTTCTCGTGAAAAGTTTGTATATTCCTTTGAAATAAAGAAATTAGGTGGAAATGTGACCTTCTTTCAGACCTTTGGAAGATAATTTTTTCACACAGAAAACAAGCAAGTTTATTTTTGCTGTTCACATTTATAGGTAATTAATTGGTAGTTAATTTATAGGTAATTATAGGTAATTAACATGGTTACACAAATATCATTGAAAGATTTGGCAGATACTTCGTGGTGCAACATTATAATTTCAAATATGTTTTATTATACTTTGTAATACACACACAATATGAGTTATTAAATTACAACTATAGTTTCGAGAGGAGCAGTCCCTCTCATCATCAGGTATAGATAATAACTGTTATTATATATATAGTTATTATTATTATATAATTATTATTATATATTATTATATAAATTACAACTATAGTTTCGAGAGGAGCAGTCCCTCTCATCATCATGATAATATAGGTATAGATAATAACTGTTATTATATATATAGTTATTATTATTATATATTATTATATAAATTACAACTATAGTTTCGAGAGGAGCAGTCCCTCTCATCATCAGGTATAGATAATAACTGTTATTATATATAT
This sequence comes from Agrypnia vestita, assembly GCA_016648135.1. NCBI lineage: Eukaryota > Metazoa > Arthropoda > Insecta > Trichoptera > Phryganeidae > Agrypnia > Agrypnia vestita. The sequence continues at coordinate 88,166 of JADDOH010000668.1, read as the reverse complement.
ATTATATAGTTGTAATTTAATAACTCATATTGTGTGTGTATTACAAAGTATAATAAAACATATTTGAAATTGGTTACACAAATCTCAAATAACTATACTATGAGGATTCATGGTACAGTTATTTGAGATTTGAATCTGATTGTATCGATGACGGGTTACTAATATATAACTGCTGTCTAGTATCGATGCCCATGGAATTGCGAAAAATCAGTTACATATCATCGATACAATCGGAACCATTTCTCAACTAACCATAACAAATAACCAAAAAATGCCATCGCTACTCCTGATAGGCGTGTAAAGTCAGTACATTTTAAGCATGAGCTGTACTTTGGAGAAAAAAATATTTACGTATGTATCTACATTTATTTTTTTGAATATTGCGATGCAAGAAAATCTGAATAATACCTAAATATAATAATTGCATCGTCTGTCTGTCGATCCGTGACGTCCGTTACTTGCTGGAATTCCAACTTTACATTATTAGAGCGCGCTGCTCAGGCAACACGCAAGGGTCGCTCACCAAATTACACGTTCTGGACATTTTAAAATTATTATTTTTCTATTAATATTTAGTTTTAGGTTTAAGCAAATAAATTTAATTTCAAAAACTGATTTCTATTCATGAATTTTCAGCTTTAAAATCCTGCAATTATTGTCCCGTGATTTTTCACGGGTGTACGGCTGTATCGGCTCTTCACCTTCGGTACGGCTAGTGATAATAATAAATTGTGACAGGAACATTACGAGATACCTATTTAGTTTCCTTATTCACTCTCGTATAGATTATTGTAAAGTAAGACTGTCGCTGCCTAACAATATTTTATTTGACGCGCAACGGAAGGTTTTGAATCCGAGGCTCTAGCGCCGTTGTACAATTCGACCCAAAGGTTGAATGATTGCAAATCCGTTGTACGGCGGGTCATACGTGCTCCGGCTCGAGCTGTTCCAGTAATTAGGGGCCGGGCGGGTCGCGGCGAACATTTCTGTCTGAAGAATATTCCCGAAGTTTGGACAGCCCTCCCGGAGTCCCGTGCGCCGGGCTCGGAACAATCGAGTCGGATTGACGTCCCGCCCCACCCCCGCCCGCCGGGACTGATCGATATCCTCCGATGCGCCGCCAGGACTCCAGAGAACCGCGTAATTGATCTCTCTCCGCCTTAGATCCTGGATAAAACGGTTCTTCGAAGACGCGGTTCGCTGCCGAGTCGGCGTCTCTTGACAGGGTAGATGCTGGAGGTTACTTTGAATATCAAAATACCACTGGCACGCAGTAGGCATAAACTTCCAAAATTAGGTTTTCAAATTACTATCAAAAGCGAAGACAGTCATAAACGTAGTTTAAAAAGCAAAAGCTGCAATATCCTCGTAGTTTAAAAAGCAAACACTGCAATATAATCGTAGTTTAAAAAGCAAAAGCTGCAATACCCTCGTAGTTTAAAAAGCAAACACTGCAATATAATCGTAGTTTAAAAAGCAAAAACTGCAATATCCTCGTAGTTTAAAAAGCAAACACTGCAATATAATCGTAGTTTAAAAAGCAAAAGCTGCAATACCCTCGTAGTTTAAAAAGCAAACACTGCAATATAATCGTAGTTTAAAAAGCAAAAGCTGCAATATCCTCGTAGTTTAAAAAGCAAACACTGCAATATAATCGTAGTTTAAAAAGCAAAAGCTGCAATACCCTCGTAGTTTAAAAAGCAAACACTGCAATATAATCGTAGTTTAAAAAGCAAAAACTGCAATATCCTCGTAGTTTAAAAAGCAAACACTGCAATATAATCGTAGTTTAAAAAGCAAAAGCTGCAATACCCTCGTAGTTTAAAAAGCAAACACTGCAATATAATCGTAGTTTAAAAAGCAAAAGCTGCAATATCCTCGTAGTTTAAAAAGCAAACACTGCAATATAATCGTAGTTTAAAAAGCAAAAGCTGCAATACCCTCGTAGTTTAAAAATCAAAAGCTGCAATATCCTCGTAGTTTAAAAATCAAAAGCTGCAATATCCTCGTAGTTTAAAAATCAAAAGCTGCAATATCCTCGTAGTTTAAAAATCAAAAGCTGCAATATCCTCGTAGTTTAAAAATCAAAAGCTGCAATATTCTCGTAGTTTAAAAATCAAAAGCTGCAATATCCTCGTAGTTTAAAAATCAAAAGCTGCACTATCCACGTCAATCAATCAATCAATCAATCAACCCCCAAGGACGTGTCACCTGATAAATGACCGAGGTGTAAAAATATACGATGAGATGCCAGAAAATATGAAGATTATAAATAAGATGAATAAATTTAAAAACAAATGCTATAATTATTGTAAAAATAATAAAGAATTGTAGAGTTTAAGATGTATTAATTATAGATCGTACCATAGATTAGATTAGATGTAAATGTAAATATATAGGTTATTATGGATAGTATATTAGTAATTGATTAAAGAATATAACGTGTTAAATACTAGTTCATATACAAACTGTAAAAATAAATAAAAACACTTATATTTTAGTTCTACCTTTTTAATTTTTATGAGACGCGTTTCACCTTAAATACTAAAGTGAGAGTTGATGCCGATTTAAGACGGAAATATTATATCACAGACAGCAATATGCACTATTTGGTAACAAATACATCAAGACCTGTATTTAAAAATTTAGTATTTATTTATATACGTATATTAAAGGAAAACTGAGGTAGCAATTGTTTTTTAAACTTATTTCCTATAAGATGTTTCATGGATTGCACAGAAATTTCCTTGAGTAGTTTAGAGGTTTTTTGTATTTATCTCAGAGACACCTCAATGGTATATAGCTGTTTTTGCTTTAATACTCCTCATTTGTACTTATACATATTTTATATAAACTATTCCAAGATGGTCAAATATAGGTACAAATTTCGAAGACGATTTTATATAATGTTATTCAAAATGTTCAAAAATTTGAATTTGCAAACTACCATAAACTTAAGAAAGTTCTTAGATTTTCACGACCACCCAGAATCGTCTGGTTTGTGTCTTCTGGAGAATGATGAATGGTTTTTACGACCTTTCTGGCCGACGTCTTGGGTCCCATTGCAGGGTCCATCATCAGGTCTGATGTGTGGCTGGCATCATGTATCCACATCGTATTAATGAATACCGAATGTACCAAAAGATTTTGTCATAATTTATAAATATTGAGAGATATATTTTTCTCTTGTGTCATTCTATGTACGTGTTTTCGCTCCCGAGGACCTTCATTGTGTTAAGGATTTATGTTGGGTTATTCAAGACCAATTTTGTCTCATTTGTTAAAAAATCACTTGTCACTTACACTAACTGACATTTCCCTCGGTGATTTCAATGTGTGAATTTAAAATAACATTTAAATTATCTTTAAATATTCAACACATACATAAATAAAAATACAGGATGGATGCTTACATATAATTACATTTTAGTCCAACATTTGAATTGGTATTTTACTTTTACTCATTTAACATTCTTTTTTAAAATCAATGATCTGTCGATAACATCTCCGCAAATTACATACAAGCTAAAGTGAAATTTTCGCATTTCCAATTTACCCCGCGCCCAAACTGTTTTCCCTGCATCCTCCCTTAAGATTACAGAACCCCGCGGCGCAAGTTTATTTATTTTTTAAACAAACCACCCCTGCATGTGACAGCACCTCCACAGACAAGCCCAGAAGGCTTGCGACGGAACCAATTAGCCTTCTTCCAACCTTCATTATGAATTCTTTCAATCCCCGATTTGTCCTTGTTTATAAATTTGCTATTATAGTATCGAAACATTAATTTAAAGCCTTTCCGGATTTGTCAATCAATTTGAATAAATATTTCAGTAATTTTCAGCGATTCTTTCGTGTTGTCTTATCAAAAGCATTTCCGTTCAGTTTTGTCCCTTTTTTTGTGAATAACCCGATTTGTTCAAGGAAATAGAATAAGAGACTTCTTGGAAAAATGTATTCGTTCGGATATTTTCTTTACTAACCCACGACCAAGTTACGTAAAAGTGATGATGGTTAAAACGTTATTATAACCGATAATTTCGGTATAGTTATTTGGAATTTGTATCTGATTTTATCGATGATTGATATCTGTGATGTAATTGTTATCTATTACCGAAGGTTTCTCGTCAAATTGCAAAAAATCAGTTGCCAGTCATCGACGCAATCAGATACAAATCTCAAAAAACGGTTAGTGTCACCGGTTAAAATACCATTACTACGTAAAAGACTATCATAAACAAATACAAAAAATATAATCAGCTCCCTCTCTAAAACTACGTTTATAAAATATTATGTTGTCTTTATGCTTTCTCTTTTTTATTTTCATTAAATTGTTACTCAGAAGTTCATTCTCAACCAAATTATTTTATTATTTATTAGTAATACAAAAGTGAAAACTTTTCAAAAAATATCCTATTCAATGGCTGATCTCATTCCGTTTTCAAAATTAGTACGATTTCAAAATTGTTTTTGAAAAATAAAATGAAAACATTGACTTTTTTAATAAAATATTCTGAATTAGATTTTAGGGCTCAGTTTAACGAAAATTAAAGGTAATACGTGCATCCATTATAATACTGCACATATCATTGGTATTTATCATTAATCAAAAAATATTATTGTCTATGTAACAATGTCCGTCAATAACGCTACCAGATGGCACAAATAATTATGAGGCGTATAAAATGAGCTGTACAAGAAAGCATAATTCTTTATGTAACTATTTCCGTCACTAACTCACACACCAGGTAGCTCAAATAATAATGTGGTATAATATAATAAAAATCAAAAAAAGCATAATCCTCCACATAGCAATTTCCGTCACTAACTCTACAAAGACGCTATTTGGCGCTCTTCTCACAGCCTTAACTCGCGGCTGAAATATATAATAAAAGTACGTCATTTTTGACGGGTTATACTTAGTTATATTTATTATAAATATATATCATATCTATGTATATTTGACTAAAACCTTCGTTTTATTATAATTATTTCATGATTTTTTTTAAATAAATCTCTATCCAGATCTACGAGAATTCCCTCAGCTGTGAACATAGCTACGGATTTGCTTCGATTCATGGATGACTTCACTCAGGTCGGTTATTATGATATGAAGAAAATTATTTTTATGGCGAATGCTCAACCGTAGATCACGCTCAGGTAGTATTATTTATTAATGTTTTGAATTATATTTTTTCCAATTCTTTTTGTTTATTTTTTATTAATAAGTTTTAATATCTTTATTATAATTTAAAATATCTTTATTCGAGTACTCCATATTACCAAGTACCTATTATTATATTTTAGAAAACGAGGAAATATATAAATAAGTAAGTAAGTAAGTACCGTAAGTACCTATATAACAATTAAGATACCTGAATATGTGCATGTTACCTGGATATGTTCGCTATTAGTGTATACTTTGATTACTTTTACTTTATTTTATCGATTTATTGATTGATGCAAGCTAATTATTAGTAATGCAAACGTAAAAGCTTTTCAAAAAATATTTTTCTTTACGTTTTCACATTTTGTGTGTTATGTTAGTTAGTTACGTTCTTATATATATGGAAATATGTTTATTTATCTTACATGGGACTCACTGCAGCTGTGAAGTAATATGTGATTACAATCTCAGTATTATCTTAGCAAATTCAATAAATTTATACCAAAGGAAACAAAAAATCATTTAAATGGCTCAAATTGTTGAACATGCAGAAGGATTAAAATTCGCCTAGATGGTGAAATCATATAGAAGGAATGTCTTAGAAATGGATGACATTGACGTGTTATATGACGCGGGTATTGATGTCTCAAGATACCACAAGAGATGTGGCATGTTCATGAAGCCATATATAAGAAAATTGGCGGGTAAGATGTATCAACAATAGACAAGCGTACATCATAGAGTATGAATGCGAGCAAGGCGAAAATAGTTTGCCACGACAAAAAAGTGGGACATTCTATCTTCTCTACCTGTCTAAGGTTGTATTATCTGAAACCACTAAAATGCGATCCCGCTATTTCAATATTCGCTGCACCCCCAAGTAGTCTAAATGATGAAAAATATTATTTTCTGTAGATACACAAAAATATTTCCATTGACAATCTATGTGCAGTTAATGGAAATTTTTTTGGAACATTCAGTAAAATATTTGGATGCGCGATATCGTTTGCCAAAATTAAAAATGTTATGCCATAAGATGGCAGTTACTTTTCATACATTGACAGTGACTTTTATCAAAAATATACTGAAAAACGATATTATACCTCATGTTGCATTGATTTAACTGTACCTATAATTTAGATATCATTTAATTATATGAGGTGAGTGTTGAAGGCAACAGGAATAGAAGGCATTCGCGAAAGACCTGGTACGATCAGGTTCTACAAGTATTTGAGGATGGCCCTGTTAAAAGTCGCAACAACCGTAGAACTTGTATGAGAAGATGTATGAATGTGGCTAAAGCAAAAGTGGTGTACCAGGATAGAAGAGTGTGGCGTTCAATCTTTTCTGCCTACTCCTGCGGAGAATCGGCGTGATGGTTAGTTAGTTAGTTAATTATAATTTAGATCCGGTATATATTTATATGAATTGTAAATATTAACCGATAATACTAGAAATTTAAATAATTTTCTTAATTGAAGGTTCAGACGTGTATTGGAGCTTTAGATTTTTAATTACTTTTAATACGGAGTCTATTTTTAAACTCGTCTGAGCTGTCCAGATGTAGAAGAGCGCGGGAAAGTGTAGTATTCCGGGGCAATATCGCGGAATTCATTTATTTGAGTGCTATTTAAGTAGTTGAGGAACCAAAACATAAACATTCACTCATTTTTCTTAAGCAAATTTGAATTTTACGCTTCTGTAACGAACGTATAGTTTTTGATATCGATTATTATTAGGAAGATATCGATTCATAATCCAACAACATAAATAGTCCGGCGGATCTGAATCATTATTGATTTTCTAAATCTATACTTATCATTACAAAACAGTTTTTTCTATTACCGACTTATATTTTATACTTAACGATAAACGATAAACTTATGCCGTAGCTTTTTCAATCACGTGCATCTAATAAATGCTGGATTATGAAACTGCTGCTGATTTATTGAAAATGATGTGTGCATAGAATTATTTATTTTTAAATATGGAAAATTGAACTAACTAACCATTATGCCGTTTACCGCAGGGGTAAGCAGAGAGATTGGAATTCCATATTACGATGAAATAAAATGGCAACATTGAAGTCATTCAAATAATAGTTAACGATGGATGAAAATACATTGGAAATGCAGAATATTTATTATCGTATACAGGTAAGTGATATCGTAATTAAAAAATTTAAAAAAGATATCTTCAAGTAAAAGGTAATCATAATAATAATATCACAAACATTTTTTTAAAATCTACGAGTACTGAATATCCACTAATGCATTCAAAAATTAACACCAGGTCTGCAAATAGGGCGACCATTATATAAATTACAGAATAAATTTCTTTCAGTGTTTTTTATCAAGAATTAGTAACCATATAATGTTAGACGTATTCAACACTTTTGAAATTGAACGTACATACGAGTGTATCATAATGACAATACTTAGCTGACGTGTGGTTTTGTTAGTTCTAATGATCTCTTCTTACCACAGTCTTTAAAAGTACCATGAACCGATGCACTAAAAATAATATAAGACAACATATGTTATAACAAAGAAAGTTATATAAATGTAAGTAATTACAAAAAGATGTTGCAGTTTCCAGTACTAAAAATGAGTAAGAAATATGAAATACCGCAGAAAGAAAGAAAACTCGGCTTACATTCACACAGGCGTATCCTACATTAACACATGGAGCCTAATGGAACCAATTCATACATAAAAAGAGATGTGGTTAAAATAATCCACACAAAGACGACATGAGAACATGGATTACACAGGATATTTTCGTGTATACTAAAAGCTACCAATTAACTATTTATTTTACCGATTTACAGTTTTCAATACAATAATAATAAAAATATACTAATATTTGCTAATAAAATAAATAAATAACAAATAAGGTGATATATCTAGGAAAATATTTTATATAAAGTACACATTTATCAACATAATATTTAGTTACGACTGGACGAATTTTTTATAGTTACCAAGAAGATGTATAATACAAATTTGTTTTTAATTTTATTACCGCCATTTGGCGAAATCTTCCCGATGGTTTTTATTCTCAGTATCCGCGAAAATCCATAGCTTTCTTCACTGGGCTGAATGATGTTCGTCTCTTTACCGACGTTGAACAGGGATCTTTAATCTGCGATTATCTGTTTAGTTCCCAGTTCTTACGGCTAGTTCGTTTCATACTCCTCACGTTCAATAGTTCGGCATATCTTTGTACTTTAGCAGCACAGGTGCGCTGTTTATTTATATCTAACCTCTAACGTGCGTACCTACATAAATACGCGCACCCGGTTTTACCTGCACTTCATTTTAATTTAATTTGTATCAAATATCACAGAAGTATGTTCTAAAATTGCAATTTCATAAAAAATATATGTTTATATTTTCACACATTTAATTTGTCGCCAAACACCTTAGGGCACCACTAAAATAATTAAAGTTTATTTCTTTCCATTTTAAAATAAAAGTTGCATCGATAGAGTGGGCACTCGAAACAAACGCATTTCAGCGGACGGCGACAGAAGCCGGCAGATGTCGTCAGCATCAATTCCCAATCAGTTCGGCCATCGCGCTCCATTGGATGTTTTTATTAAGGCTCCAGCGAGTCTGAATAATCTCTAATACGAATGCAGAACGAAGCAGCGAATCTATAATCAAATATGCACTACCGATTTTTGTATTTGACCAACAAACAAAACGCCGCTTTTGCACATGTTTTGTGATTAAAAAATTATAAAAATTCCAGGAATATTTCGTTCTTTTTTTTTATGAAACCTATATATTAGATATGAGGAGTAATTTTTTTGTTGGTGCTTTTGCTTTTATACTTCTCATTTATTTTTTTCAATTATTTTTAAAAAATAGATTTGGGCGCTTTATGATAAAAAAATATTTTAATTATAAATTAATATCATAGGCGCACTATGTGCATTATTATTACTAGAGAAATATCAGTTCCGGTTTATAGTTAACTATTAATAATTCTTATATTATTAGTCCGAGGTTCATATTTCTGTTATCGCCATGCGAATAATTTCTGATTAATTAAATTCGATATATTAATTATAATTAGAAAACTTTTCGTCGTGAAAATCTTATTACGCAAAATTTTTCGTATCTAGTAGGCCGTTTAATTAATTAATTATCTAAAGTATGAACTATTTTATGATTAGGAACTGTTAATTTATTTTGGGAAGATCATTAAATGTTAAATTAATTAAATTAAATGTTTTATTTGGAAAAAAATATATAACCAAGATAGCATGAGTGAAAAATTAATGATACTATTCCACTTTCTGTAACATGTATAATAATTAGTCTGTTTCTTAACAACGTTTTAACTCATATTATGAAACTTTAATTATATTTTTAAATGAAAATAACTTTTATGGTGCGTACATTCATGCTATACTCTACCATCCTTTAGAATTTTCTTAAAAGCTAGAAAAGATTACTTTTTAATAAACACTAACTGTAATTCGTAAAAAATGACGGAACATTGGTTCACGTCTTTGCTAAGCCCTAGAATATATTTACAGTATCTTTTTGACGCTCCACGGAGAGGCGGCTATAACAACACCGTTGCGCAGCCGGTACGGGTTTCAAGCCCCATCTCCGGTCGTTTCATTCCGTTTTTCTTCGCCGTGATTTCGAACGAAATTACGGACGTTACACGAAGTTACGGGGACAGACAGACGGACAGACGGATGGACAGGCAGCAAAACTATGATGTTCGATTTTTAATCTTTATTTATTTGTACTTTGTATATTTGCGCTGTGAATTTATAGCGGATGAAACTTTGCTCCCGCAAAGATCTAGCGGTAAAGGTCACCATGCGTCAGTTGATCATTCTGTTGAGCATACAAACAACACACCGTTTGCAATGTAATATCGTTTACGCGAGTTTCGAGACAAAAATTTCAACTGTGTGCAAGCATCCCTTTAATGCCAGAAAATACTCATTCGTCGGTTCACGCACAACCCGTAACGCATTTCAGTGTTCAGTAAAAGGGATGATTTTTCGTAATTCAAGTATGTTTTTCTTAAAACATAATCAAACTCGTTACTTTTTAAATTAAATAAAATATTATATAACGATGAAAAATATATATGAAATATATATCAAACACAATACTTGAAAATATTGATGTAATATAATTATTGAATTCATTTTAATTATGATCATCATTTTATCAGTATTTGATTTAACAATATTGCATCAATGTATTGTAAATTGAATGTCTATCAACTATTAAATGGAAATAAAAAAGTTAAAAGTTTCACTTTTCACAAAGTGTCTGACAACTTGACATGTGGGAATCGGAGTTGAAATTTTCAGATAATCTACGCAAAAGCTTTTTTATATCCACCCCTTTCAATATTGTCTGTTAAAACTTTTTTAGAAGATGAATCATTTTTACTCTTTTATCTTCAATTTAAAGTTCCTTCTTTTTATTCTTAAAATTGTCTCGTTTATCAAAAGTCTTAAAAGATTTTTCAGAATTTATTATTTCAAACATTTTAACCAATTTTTATATTTTTCTTCTATATATATATATATATATATATATATATATATCTATATAGATTATTATATATATATATATTATATATTAGCTGTCCTTACCCGGAGTTGCACGGGATAACGATTAAGTTCAAAATAAATTTGTGAGGGTAAACAAAGGTTCGATTCGAATGGTATAGATTTGCATCGAAAATATGTAAGCAGAGAAGAATGGTTAAAAGAAAAGGGGGGAAATGTCGCATATGTTACCCGCCGAGTCCTAACGAATAAGTTTCCAAATTTTGAGATCCGATCGGCCGAAAGGTACGGATTTGTATCGAAAATAGTTAAGGGGGAGGGGAAGGGGTAAGAGAATAGGGGAGAAATATCGCCTATGTTACTCGCTTAGTCCTAAAAGATAAGTTTCCAAATTTTGAGTCCGATCGGTCAAACGGTACAGATTTGCATCGAAAATATGACAGGGGAGGGTAAGGGGTATGAGAATAGGGGGGAAATGTTTTCTATGTTACCCGCCGGGTCCCAAAGCATAAGTATGCAAAATTTGAATCGAATCGGATAAACGGTGTGAATTTGTAAAGAGAACAGACAGACATTTTCCAGGAACGCAATAAATTAAGAATTGGTGTTTGTAATTTTCACCTATAGAACATAAAAACATAAAATTCATTAGAAGACATTTATTTTCATCTAATGCAGTACAAGAAGGCGAGGATTCAGACTATTATTGTTCTTAATTTATATAAAAAGCTATATGATAAAGATATTACTTATTTATTTAATCCAAGTTGAAACGAGCGTTTCTTTCGTAAAGAAAAACATAGATTCTTATGAAAATGGGTTGTTAAATTGGTGGAAAACGCAAAAATCGATGGTTTAAATGAAAGATTACCATAAACCAGGTTGATTTAACCGGCCCTAATCGATTTATATAATTTATTTTCATTATCATCAAACTACGTTTTAAAAATTACTATATCACAATTAAATGAGTAGCTTGTTGTTGTCGTAGTCATGACGCTCGCCTAGTGATCTGGTGGCGGATGGTTCGAGCCCCATTCCTGGACAACAGAAAGTTAGTCCTATTTTCATAGCATAGGCTTTTGGCTTAGTTTGAGAATAGTAAGAATATCTCTATTTTTTTTTAAATATACATATATATGTGTATATATATATATATATATATCTATACATATATATGTGTGTGTTAGTATTAATTTCTTTGGGGATAACCCGCGTCAAAATCTGGTCCTCAGAAGGACCATTCGTCAACCGACGTTTCGCCTGAATCACAACAGGCATCTTCAGGGTGTCATCATTCATGGGGTAATACGAAATACCCAAATTGGTAATAAGCTTCCAATACGAACAGACGTGCTCGCACTGCCCCTCGTGACGGAAATTTATTAAGACACCCTGAAGATTTATCCCCAGAGAAATTAATACTAACATTTCTAACACCCGTGAAAACCTTTTTTCTATATTATATATATATTATATATATCTATATATATATATATGTATCATTATATATATATATATATATATAATATATATATATGTGTATTCATGTATATATTCATAAAAAAAATTATTTGTGGTATCAATGATATGCCAGATTTAATTTTACAAAATATCATATTGTGTTTACCTCAAAGGTTTTTTGTATTTATTGCAACATAAAAAGTTGATAAGTATTTGAATATTTAGAAATAGATCAATGTATCTTTTATTTACACATGATAGAAAAATATCAAGACTACGTAATATAAAAGTTTCAATTATTTATAATAGAATTTTCATTTGGACAGATATTTTTTTCGTACAATATGACTTTCTAAATATTTCGTTTTATTTTCATATTAATAGCTCAAATTTAGTGATTTATACTAGATATCAAACAAATTGTAGTATCAAAAATATGTATAGTTATAATTTTTTCGAAATATTATACAAACAGCTCCATTAAAAAATATCTTTGTGCCGAAGTACAATTTGTTTTTGAAAAGTATTTATTTAATACGATTCAGGCGTTGCGAACTTTCCCTCCAGGAGACGGGCCTGTTCTACTTCTGGCGGAACTACATATTCCCTTTCTCTCGAGTTCCACATTTAAATTTAATATCCCCCCATCCGTTCCCGGGTTCACTTTTATTATCATTGCATCCCTCCACACCCTTTCTCGGAACTTGGCCTAATAGAGTGAGATCGGGCAAATTTTAACCCGCTTAAAATGTTTACATTCGCCCGTTCGAGCCCTGTCACTTTCCCGACAAACTAACTTTGTGTTTCTTTTCCATTGAAAGGAAAACTAACCGTCTCCTCTTAGGGATTATTAAGTTAACTCCTTAAAATTTAGTTACCCTCCTAAGTTTTGTATGGAGCTGGAATCTTAAGGGGGTCTTTGCAATTTTTAAGACATTCATTTCATTTTAAATATAAAAACAACAATTTTATCGTGTGTTTTACAATTCTGTTTAATGTCAGTTACGTCAACAAAAAAATTTCAGGAAAAAAATATATAATTAAATGTCAAGTTCATTTTTCCAGTATTTAGCAAAACTTTCAATACTTTTTTGTATTCTTGTATTCTGTTTAGTTTATATACAATAGTTTAATTCTATAAAGATGTAAACCAAACTGCATATTTTTATCAATTTTGTCACATTTCAAGCAGTATTGACATCTTGTATTTGTTTTTATGTGGAGCGTTTATTTGGAATATTTAATTTGGCATACAATTTTGTGTAATAAAAATACCTGAAACATTGATTTGAAACAAGCATGAAAAAAAAAGATTTAAGCATAAATGGTTTGAAACCTTTACCATACATGGTTAACAATTTTCATCTGTGAATTTTTTTTAAATTATCGCTGTTTGATTTTTTTGTGATGGACCAGGCAAGAGACTCGCTAACAAATAGGCTCGCGGGAAAAAATAATTTGAAGCATTAATACATAAACAACTGAATATCATCAGAATAACAGAGCATTACACACTATTCTAAGAATAAAAGAGAGGTCAACACATAAAAAACATCAATTCAACACAAAAACATTTCAAAACTACCACATAAATTAAAGAAGCATAGGAAATAGGGCCACCGCTATGAAAAATGATGTAATGAGTAATTTTTATTTTATTCTTTTTTATTTCGAATTAAAGCTTACAATGCACGAAGATGTTTTACAAAGTAAAAGATTAAAGCGTTTGAATAATATCTGCTCCTAATAATAATATCTTGTACGTTGGGTTAAAGCCTATGAAATTATTATTTTAAGTGTTTGCTTAAGAGTAATAACTTACTATAATAACAAATAAGACAATTGAACATCGACATATTAAAAAAAATATGACAAATATACTCAGGCGTAACAAACACCAATGAAATGTTAATTCTAGAATATGTATATATGTTTTAAAATTTATGTGATGTCTTTAATAAGACTACCAAATAAATAAAATATCTAAAAAATAACAATTATAAAAACCACACCGAGGGTTCCGGGTTCGATTTCCGGTGGGGTTTGTGTTTTGTGTTTTGCTTCTGTAATTAGGCCTCTTGGCCTGTTGAAGCGTAAAATTAAATAAATACGTATTAATCTTCATTATCAATCAATATATAAACCGAAATAATCAAAGCTGAACATCTTAAATAATAATGTTCTCCTGCTGACATCAAAAAGGCTGGCTGATGCTAAGTTTTTTTGTGTTTAAATTATTAATGTGCGGCTTCGTTTTGTAAAATTCTGGCTAAAATCAAAAGTTTTTAAAGTACTTCTTAAAGCCCCATTTCGTCTTAACATGGCGGTGGTATTATGTTTTCATAACCTTATTGCGTTTTGTGTGGAAATAAGTTTTAGTATTTGCTAAAATATAATATGTCTTTAAATAAAATATTCGTATTTCGAAAACAAACACAGGTGAAGCTGTAAATAAATATTAACAAAGATAAGTATTATTTAAACAAATAAGATGAATCGATTAGAAAGATATATAAACAAAATCTATCCATCTAAAAAATAATACCTTACACCGGAAAACGAACCTCAAACATTTCTTTACTTTTTCTATACGTAGGTCTTTTCAGTATATATTCCTAATTAATTTATCTAATTTATTATAAATATCAGAGGATTATGTTCTACAATTTCAATTTATTTTAGAAATAATGAGTTTCGTTGGATGTGATTAAAAAACGAGAATATGATTCGACATTGTTATTCCCGTGGGTCCTGTGTCGAGTTACCTTCGGCATTTTGTTTTTTTTACAAAATTCCGGAACTAAAGTAACCGCATGTTTAGTTCACACAGTATTAGGCCTGAATTCAGAGTCAATACTTAGATGATTTAAAGGTGTTCGTATACCTTAAATGCGTTATTTTCAGTACGAAATAACACTTTTAAGGCGCACCTTAAACTTAAAATCATCTAAGCATTGACTCTGAATTCGGGCCTTAGGGGTACAATTTCGGGATACATATTTTGCGGTTTTTCATTTTCGGGCAGTATTCCTTTCTCTTAAAGATTCCCTTCCGGTAAATCAGAAAAATGTTACTTGTTTGTAAGTGTTTTTTTTATTGTTCCAGGTTTAATATAAGTAGCATTAGGAATATAATTTAACAGGCGGAGAAGCAGCCTAATGAACTTGGACCCTCTGCAATAGGTAGGTAATAATTAGAACAAAATCTACCTAATAGGGTTCAATGTTCAAATAAATCCGTACAATAAATATTATTAAATCAATTCGTACTTAAAATAACCCTGGTAGATAATTACGAAGTACGTCAAAATTATTTATTGCGTCAATTAAAAACGTCATCAACAGATAATTCTGATAATATTTCTAGGAAATTACGCACGTCAATATCATTCGCTCTGAACCCACTCAGCCGTGGAATATCGTTTACAAATGAACTACTGTAATATTTAGAATTTCATTTAAACAGTGGTAGAATTGTAGAGCATCTACTTTTTCATGATACAGTCACTGGTTCAATTTTCACCAGAGCGCATACAAATGCTTACATATTTTCTGTAAAATTAGGGCTTTCCGGGAATTCATTTTACACGTTTTTTTACAGGGAATTAATTTTAATTCAAAATATTTTGAGAATGTTCAAATTTTTCAAGAACACTATACTGGATTTTATCCCCAGGGTAAATCATTAATTAAGGTATATTATAGATGTCTCATGACAAAACTACTTTTTGTTACAATGAGAGTGACTACAGGAAAGTAGATATGGAAGCCTTTTTGGGTGTTCATAAGGCCTTACGACATATCGTATGGCTGTCTTAAGTGATCATATATAAAGAATGTTGCTTTAAAAACGTCAATCAAAATATTGATATCTCATTATGAATGGCGACATCTATAGTGGTTTATAGTTTTTTCGACTGTAGGTGACGGTAGTATATATATAAATAAATATAACTCACATATTGAAACAAGGTGTAACAAAGATAAACATATATACAACTTCCAAAAATTTGTATACGTGGAAGTCTTTCATGGGTGGAATTGGTGAACGTTACATCGTGTAAAACGATTAGTTAAGTCTGTCATACAATAGGTCGTAAGCTCTATAAACACCCAAAAAGACTTGCATACCTACTTTCCCATATAAAAATAGATTCCTCTCTATGAGACATCTACAATATATCTAAAAATAGTTCAGCAGTGAATTCGCTTAAATAATATATGTTCTTACATTTTTAGTAAAATCACTTTTTTTGATGTTGTGAATATAAATATGGATTTACGAAATTGGAAAAAAAGGTTAACGAGTACCCACCAGATTTTTTTTCACTTTCAAAATGAAATGGTAACACTAAAAACATATTAGTATTATGTATATGTTTTTACATGTACAGTATAATTATAGTGTGTGCATGTATAGTACAATCGTAAAACTGCCTGGTTCTCTCTCCATTTCTATTGTATTACATTATTTCACTTTTTACTTTATTTTTACATTGAATTTCACCATAACCGGTTAAAATTGCGGATTCTTCTTCTTCTTGTGCCTTTTCAGGTCCCCCCGACTCTGGCAATCACTTTTGCGAAAACCTCTCTGTCCTGCGCTGCCCGGAACAAATCCAATACCTGTCTCGTTCCGGTCCACTCTCTGAAGTTGCGCCGCCAGAACATTTGCCTTCTACCAACTCCCCGTCTTCCATCTATCTTGCCCTCGAGTAGTAGTCGGAAGAGGCGATATTTATCCCCACGTAGCACGTTACCCATTTAAGAAACCTTCATCACTTTAACATAACAGTTTAACCAGCACTAATTAATATAATATAACTTTTTTTATAAAATCACTTAATTGTAGTGTTAAACACCATACGGTTTTGAAAAAGTTCTGGATTCATGTGCTGGACCACTGCGGAATTCCACCATTCCAACGTCGGTCAGTCTTGCAACGTGCCTAACATATGTAGTCGTTTTAATTTCTCGACAATTTTTACCACATGTGCAACTTTGGATTTTCTTCGCAACTATAGGTCTTTCCATATAAGAAAGACAATCGAATTAATATGTGTAGCTGTGCGTACGACGCACATTGTTTTGTTGTGTTAGTGTTTACGGATATAAGCACCAACACAACGAAAAAATGTGCCTCTACCCACGGCTTTCACATACTAATTTGATTGCCTTTCTTAAATGAAAAGAACCCTACGTACTTGTTACTTTTTCTACCAGTTTTTACGCAATTTATGCACGCACTTAAGCGAGGAAAGTAACCTTATATGAATGTTTACAAGTCAAAAGTATATTATTCGTATTAAATTTGGAACACATAGATAAATATGTGTATTTGGGAAGTATGCTCGTTCGAAGAGGAAAAGCAGAAAAGATTTAGAGAGGGGGGTGACTGCGGGGAATAAGGCGAACATATGCTATGAATGCAATAATTTATATTAGAAACACGTCACCTGAGGCAAGACACATAAGAATTCAGGTGGAAAATTTATTTTTGAATAAAGACTGAACGAATTGTGATAAAATGTAAAGTTGATCTAAACATAGTGAATAGAAATGAAAATAAAATGTCGCTCGGGTGGTTTGGGCAAAACAGCCTGTCCTGTTATGTAGGAGCCGCAACAATCGTTGAGCTTGCATGGGGAGATTT
Source organism: Agrypnia vestita (assembly GCA_016648135.1). Lineage (NCBI taxonomy): Eukaryota > Metazoa > Arthropoda > Insecta > Trichoptera > Phryganeidae > Agrypnia > Agrypnia vestita. Next base: position 70,329 of record JADDOH010000668.1, on the reverse strand, counting down.
TTTAAAAATATTTTATATACATCACATTATTAAGTAAATCACATATCTTATAATATTTATTTTTACAATCAATTTTTCTGTGATTTTAATAGCCCTGGAGATGTGGTTTTATGTCCACCCCAACCTATAAAGGTATAACATGTTATGCCAAGTGTATCTGTTATCAAAATTTAATTACAATTATGTGCCATTTTCATTATGTGTTCCTATTTCATTTATTGATCTAAGTACCTAACTTCAATTTCTTAGTAGATTTTGTCATATTAGGTTTTTTAAATATTTAGTTTATTGAATAGTTTGCGTAAATGTGTTTGAAACGAGAGTTGTGTATCAGAACAGAAGAGTGTAGCGATAAAATGCATGTGAAATATGCCGTGTGAAATAAGTGAATTAGCAGTTAATTTTACAAATACCTATTCAACAGATATGTTCCTGAGCAAGGTTTTGCTAAATATTATAAGATCACAGTGTGCGCAAAGAAACTTTTTTGTAATTTTAAGTCCAGTGCCATTAATTTTACTGTACATATTTATATTATTTTTTTTGTATATCTTATATAATACTTCTAAATATAGGTGTTATTCATAAAATTAAGAATAGCGCTTTGAGCTCCGTTACAATTCCTGAAGCGAGCATCTCCCGATAGTGTTCCCACCCCAGCGATTTAAATACGGGAATCCCGTCAATAAAATAGCAGTAGCCGGTTTTCGCGGTGTAATTGAAACAACGGATGGCCACCAGCGTCTGGCGACTAGCGGCGACTAGCCGCGGCTGGCCGGGCTCGCCTGTCTGCTCGAGGGCCGGCACATCAATAGGTAATGTCTGCAGTTAATGTTTTACTCGGGAGGGAGAAGGCGTAAGCTTACGAGGGCAGGGTTGATGGTTCGTTCTAAAACTTTTGAATTTAAATCAATTGCAATGACTGCTCAGCACATTACGTACGTAAAATAAAAAGTTATTTTAATATTAGAATTAAAGAAAACACGTAAGATGCTCAGGTAATAATTTTTCCGAATTTGTTAACCGCATTTTAAAAACAAAACATTTAAAAAAAATGATCGAAAAGAATTGAAATTTTGCATATAACTAACAATGATCTTAGCCTAGATGATTTAGGAAAGTTATAAATTATAAAATCTTTCCATATTAAATCTTTAATGAATCTAACAATTAATTCATTATTTTATTTATTTATTTTTTTTTTTAAATAGAGATGCGAACACGGAATACGTGTCACATCAATATTCTTACTATTTTCAAACTAAGCTAAACGCTTGTGCTATGAAAATAGGACTAACTTGCTAGTCTGGGCTGAGATTCGAACCCGCGACCTTTGGATCACGAGGCGAGTGTCCCAACCACAAGACCAACAAGCTACTCTTTTTTTTAATATAATATGATATAAGTATCCCTGTTAATCTCCACCCCATACCCCCACCAGGAATGAGGCCGAGCTCCCACCCAAAAATTGATTTAACGGCAAAGGTTCAGTAGTATCGAAACCGGTCGACTTGAAAAATAATCAATGGACTTTTTTTTAATACATATGCGAGTACATGTCGCGTCAATATTCTTACTATTTTCAAATTAAGCCAAACTCTTTCGCTATGAAAATAGGACTGATTTGCTGGTGTTCTGAAATGGGGCTCGAACCACAGACCACTGGATCACTAGGCGAGAGTCATAATCACTACACCAACAAGCTACTCAATTTGTACAGTAAGTTTTCTAGTTTTTCAAATTAATAATAATGTACGTCCCAACATGCAGAGTCACGGATTGGATGGCGTTATCCCGGATAGACGAACAGACAGCCAAAGAACGAGAAGTGCTGACCCCCACATTCGACGACGACATTGAGTTAGGATGAAGCAAGGGAGAAGAAGAATTACGTCCAAACATCAAGTCAAATGGGTTACACCTCCTTAGGAGAATAAAATTTACGTAGAAATTTATTATTTTTACTGGCCAATATTAAGGTACATATTAAAGTATTATTTTATTGGAAATTTTTGGAAAAAAATGGCCGCGTCGTATCTATTTTTGTAGAGTTCTTTCCCCGTGATAGAAATGCTTTTCGCGGTACATGTTTGTTCGAGCAAAAAAAAATCTGCTTATTTAGATACAAAATATGTGCAATGTGGTATATACATTTTAAATCGGAAAAACATTGAAAAAATGTAGATTTTTTTTTCAAATTGCTCTTAATTTTATAATGAAGTTTTTTTTTTCATTTTTTCATCTTAGGGTGGTTAAACATATTGAAAAAAAAACTGCCTAAGTTTATGGAAATATTTTTTTCTTTGTCAATCAGCGTAGTCTCCAATCATTAATTTTTATAAATATTTATGTATATACAGCATGTAATAATCGAGTACTTGAGGATAGGAATTAATTTCACTATTGTTTCGTTTTCACTAATCCTAAATATATTGCACGAAAAACAATTTCTTTCATTTTCATTGTGGATTATCGGAGGATAAAATTATTTTTAAAAAATTATCCCACATCAGAAAATATATTTCAACGAGGACTAATCTATTTCATTTCAGAATAATGTTTAACCCTTAGATTATTTTTGCACCTCAAACGGTTAGTTTATAGAAATAATCGAATCCCACAGAATTTTTACTACTAGTAAAAATATACAGATACTCGACCACATTAAAATACGCTTGTGTCCGTAATCTCACTTTTATGCTTTAAAAACAATCATCGCCCTCACTTATTGTGAGCAATCTAAGAATATATCTTAATAAAAACATTTCAAATATTTGAATGTAGCTAATGTTGTAATTTTATTTAAAAAACAGAAGCCTCAAATTGAACGACTGGGGTTTAAGGCCGGCGCCACACTATGCGGATTTTCCGCCACGTCCCTTCAGTTGCGGAACGCCGCTACATTTCTTTCCATACAATAAACGCTTATCAAACACACTACGCGAATGATCGGTCGACCCATTTTCTTTGCTGAATTTGCGCGACGGAAAAACGGCCCAAAAAGCCAAATTTGACAAGGTGCAATAGGCGGAAGTATACAGCAATCCTCCTTTTTAGGCGGATTTAGTATAGTTAATATAATCCCTATTATTATAAACTAAATTGAAAGAAATCAACCTTCAATATATTAATATTATCCATTCTTTAGTGCAAATTTTCTAAATTAAAGTTGGTGATATATTATGAAAATTATCTTTTTCAAAATGGATTCCGAGGTAATACCATAAACGATATGTGTACAACTGTACATACATCGAGAATTACTGGTTTAGAAACTTTTTCAAATTAAACGTGACTTTGAAATATTTCTCAAGATAACGTACAAATATTTAGAAGGCACGCTCACTTAATTGAAAAATAAGCAAGATATAATATTACGCAAAGAACAACCTGAACAATTTTTATTTTTAGTAGGTGAAGAAGACATAAAAATTTAATGGGTAATATAATTAAATTGTATAATTTAATTGAAATAAAACAGAACTCTACTCCACTCTACTCTACTGAACATAACATAAGAAAAAATAATTTTATTAAAATGTTCAATTTGAATCATTGAACGAAAAAAGTATGAATTTGTATAATTATTGTGAGACTAGTATAGGCACATCATTGTTTTATTCATTTTTCTTTTGTTTTAAAATATGTGTATTTAGGTATAACAAATTAAATTAATCATTTACAAAAATTTCCAGAAAAAATCTTTTTACGATTATATTGCCAATTGATCGTTTTAATTTGTTTTAAAAACATATAATATCAAAGAACGATTTTTTAAAATTGCAACGTTACAATTTGTTTTTAATAGGTATTTCATTCATATTTATATTTTAATCACTTTTAATTCCCTTTTTAAATTTTTTAAAAATGTAGGTACTTTATTTTGTATGCCAACATTCAAGACAACACATCAGCCCTGATGATGGACCCTGCAATGGGATCCGAAACGTCGGCCCGAAAGGTCGTAACAACACGGCATAATACCCCAGTAAACACAAACTTGAAGATGCCTACTATTTGTTTATAATTAACTAACTAACTAACTAACCATCATGCCGTTTCCCCGCTTCAAGGGTTAGGCAGAGAGGATTGAACGCCACACTTTTCTATCTATCACCACTTTTGCTTCGGCCACATTCATACATCTTCTCATACACGTTCTACGATTGCTGCGGCTTTTAACAGGGCCGTCCTCAAATACTTGTAGTACCTGATCGTGCCAGGTCTTTCGCGGACGCGGAGGTTTATAATTAAATCATAATTAATTATTTATGCATTTTATTTCATGTATTTATTACAATTGTGTCTTAGTAAAATAATTCATTTAAATAAAATACAATCATTGTTAAGAAAGCCTGAAGCTGGCAGAAGAAGAAAGAAAGTAGACTGAATGCAGTGGAGATGAGATTTGTGTGGCAAATCCATTTATGATAGAGTAAAGAATGAAGATATTAGGAATAAATTTAATGCTGATCATAACATAATTAATAGAGTTAAAAAGTGTCGCTCAGATGGTTTGGGCATGTTGAGCGATGGTGAGAAAAGAATGATAAGAAAGATATATAACGCAAGTATTGACATCGCCAGAAAGATGGCGATCGCGGAAGATGTAGCATGACCAAATTAACCAGATACTGGAAGATGGTCCCGTTATAAGCCTCAACAACCGTCGAGTTTGCATGCGAAGATTTATGAATGTGGATGAGGCGAAAGTTGTGTGCCAGCACAGAAGAGTGTGGCTCTATATCCTCTCTGCGTCCCTCCACTGGGAAACGGCGTGATGGTAAGTAAATAAGTTCAGTAAACATCTTAAAATTTTTGTCATAATATACATCAATTAATAGCCTTACTATTTTCTAACTAAGCTTAAGTTCTATGAATATATTACTAACCTGTTGTTCTAGAATGCAGCTCGAACCACCGATCATTAGCGGGTGTCTAAACCACTATATCAACAAGCTACTTGTGTGATTTTAAAGAATTTAAATCCAGAAATTTTTAAAAACTAAAACCAATCGCGTACCCTAAAATGCGTCCCTATTCCCACAGAGCGAATAAAAATATTCATGTTTTTATAATGAAACCTTTGGGTGTATTATTTATTCAAACGCGCAAAAAATATATTTTGTTACACATGTTAATTTTCCTCTGTTGGTAGCCCTGGCGCCCGCGCGGACGGGGCAGACCGCGACTACAGCGGCGGCCATATCCGCGTTAACTTTTTTCGTGAATCCAAAATATTTATTAAGGTTGGCTACCATCCAGCGCGGTACCTATCTGTCGCATTTTTTCCCGTCGGACCTGCAAACAGAAGTGCGCCCTGGAATTTCAACAGTCGAGCAAATATGCCTGCGATGCGAAACCGCACGGGAAATGAATAATCCGAGAAGCACTCTGCGAAAAAAATATACGCGCCAGGTTAACGAGTTCGCGAGCAGGTTTGCGCGGGATACAAGAACCGAAGAAAATGAAGTCAAATGTTCGTTAAAAAGATGTCAAAATTATATATTGTTTATCCCAATCATAATAATTTCGTTATCTCTCCGTCCATCCGTAACTTATTTTAGTATTTTTTTATATAAATAAATAAGTACTTATTCCTTTGTATTAGGGATTATTCCGATACCGATACTGATATAACGGCGATATTGTGGGTTTTCCGATATATAATTAATTAAGCGATATTAATTTGCCGATACACCAATATTTTTTTTATTTCGCACTATAGATAATCCATGTGTAAAAACGCGCCATCATCGCGCTTAATTCGTTCATGTTTAAACGTAATTTCACAAAATACATGTCGCATCAATATTCTTACTATTCTCAAACTATGCCAAAAGCCTGGGCTATAAAAATAGGACTAAATTCCTGGTGTCCTGGAATGGGGCTTTAACCACCGACCGCCAGATCCACTGGGCGAGTGTCATGACCACTACACCAACAAGATACCCATATAATAAACTTAATGTTCTGTTAAATTACAATTTTCTTAATTTCATTATAAAGTAAACATTCTAAATAAATATCATACAAGTAATTTCAACTGTTTATAATCTAAACCCACAACTTTTTACACCTTTCGAAATCTTCACTGTCCGCATCGGTATCGATATCGATATTGTATATATTTTTTTTATAAATATCGGTATCGTATCGGCAAAAGTGCATATCAATGCATTCTTTATTTATATATTAACAGAACAAAGTATAGAATTATTTATTTATATTTAATTTATGAGAATTACAGAATAGTGCTCCAGTTAAGTTCGTGTTCAGTGACTTTGATAATAAATAAAAGTTCACATTCCTTTCAAATGTTTCATTTCTTTTCCCCCCACGCGACCTATAACTATATGGGTAAAATCCAAAACCGTTAAGTTCGATCAATTATTTTATACTTTTAATGCACTGTAAATTAATATTTTTAATCTTCGATATAATTTGACGATAGTTGCAGAAAGCAGGAGCAATGAGAGATTTTATATGGTTCGTTTATTCGGAATTTCGTGAAATTTTTTCCGGCGCAATATAATGCACGCATGTGCATTGGGGATCAGAAACTAACTAACCATCGTAAAAATTACTAGTCAAGCTTACGATATTAAATTGCCTCTTTTAACATTTCCTCACTGCAATTTCATCAAGTATTTAAAATAGTGATCTATGGGATATTTTATTTTTAAAAAATATATATTTTATTTTATTACTGTATTTTGTACTGTTTTAAAATGAGTAAATAATTCATGCTCTAAAGTAGAGTCTAAACAAAAAATTACTGGTAAATTGGTTTTAAATTTTTACTGATTTACCCGTATCGCTATTTCCCGGTAAATTTCCTAATTTCATTTTTAATCGATTTTATTTTTAATTTCTCTACTTTTGAATTATTTTTCTAATAAATAATCATAAAAATATTAATGTAGGTACTTCTGTAAGATTTTATTGTTTTACACATTTAATCTTTAGTCGTTATTTATTTCATTCATTTATTTCTTGCACATAAATAGAACCTTTTTTATTTAATTTTATGCAAACTCACTTTGCATACATACAACATATACTCAGCAATACAGTTTGTACCTATACCGCATTTTTCAGATAAAGAATAAGAATTATGAATATTATTAATTATTTCATTAATTAATATCTTAATCTTATATAGGTATACAAATGTTAACTACTAATACAAAAATAAAATTAAAACAGTGTGTTACAAAATACAAAGCTTTAACTCCAAAGCCACCAATGAATACAATCACAACATTTATTTTCATGCAGCGTTCAAAACATTTATACTCCATTATACCTTTAAATCCCGCTAGAAGAAAACTCGGAGGAGTAGGCAGCGCGTTTTATATTACTCTCTATCAAAAGCTTAAGCATCAAACGGTGCATGAAGCTTCTCGTCCCAATGTTCGTGTCCCGCATCATTCCTTGTCGCTTGTATTTCTTTCATCACTTTGAGTTGTCTACACTCTTATTTCTTGTATTCTTAAATTAATATAAAATCAACTTTTCAAAGCAAGAAAACACTTTGTGGCTTGACATTATAAGAAATTTAAGAAAAAATTAAATACTATGTTTTAAACCACTTAATTGCTATATATTTGTCAACTAGTTTCGGTTGGACTCAACCTTCTTCAGGACAATTACAATATAGACTAATCTAGGTACAGTAATTTATAAAGGAGGAAAGAAAAAGAGAGAGGGACAGAGTGTCAACTAGGTGGGGGGGAGGGAATGGGAGGAGTTAACTGAAGATAGAGGGAACAACTTTAAAATCGGACTATTAGATAAATTTATTTGTTTATTTATTATTAAATAAATTTATCTAATAGTCCGATTTTAAAGTTGTTCCCTCTATCTTCAGTTTATTTATTATTAAATAAATTTATCTAATAGTCCGATTTTAAAGTTGTTCCCTCTATCTTCAGTTAACTCCTCCCATTCCCTCCCCCCCACCTAGTTGACACTCTGTCCCTCTCTCTTTTTCTTTCCTCCTTTATAAATTTCTGTACCTAGATTAGTCTATATTGTAATTGTCCTGAAGAAGGTTGAGTCCAACCGAAACTAGGTGACAAATATATAGCAATTAAGTAGTTTAAAACATAGTGTTTAATTTTTTCTTAAATTTCTTAATATAAAATCATCCTGAAATCCAAATATTTATTTAATAACATACTTTACCAGGTCGTTAATTAGCATTTTAGATAGTCCCGTATAGGCATTTTAGAACACAATATGACAATACAACAGACAAACGGCCGATTTAAAGGTAAATTCATTGTCGTCACGGAATAACGAAGGGAAAAATTACATTTCAAAATGAAGACTATAACACGCACACGTTTAACAGTGTGACGACTACAAAGTGTGCGCTACATTTGTAGTACTTCAATAAAAGTGCATGAAGTGAGCTAATTGTAGTACTGCAAAATTGTACATGTAGCTAAGCTACTTCAATAAACTACAAGAAGTACTACTTAAAAACTGTACTACTACAAAATTTGAAATCCAAGAGGGGGTTGTTTCAGTTTCCAGAGATTTCATCAGTTAGTCCCAAAATTTTCTAATCCATGCTCATGAAGGGGGGGGGGGTTTCAGTCCAGAGATTTCTCATTCAGCCACCACAGATGTTTCAGCCGTTTTATCTACATCAAATCCTCCGTCAATTATTTCTGACGACGAGGAAGGAACGATTTCAAAAAATCGTTTTATTTACATTAACTTCGCAAAAATTTCACTTTATTAAAAAAGTCACACTTCAATTTAAAATTTGAAGTGTGCGATTTGAAGTCTATAATTTGTAGGATGCGATTGAAGTGTGCAGTTTTAAGTAGGTAGTTTTGAAGCAATCATAATAAAGACGATAAGTGTCATATTTCCAACCAAACGTATATTCTAACCTCAAAATTAAACGTTAAAGTATAATTGCCTACAGAAAAAATAAAATCGTCGTAAGAAAATATAAATTTCGATGTATCTCGCCTTAAAATGAACCGTATGTTAAATAATGTACGTATATAAAATATTTCTTCGCATTAAACATTATCTAAATGTTTTTTGAAAGAATCTATACACATCGTTTCTTTAAAAAAACACACGATTTGATTGATTTGGCAATGAAAAAACAACGCGTTGCTCGATGCTTTTTATATAGGGATGAGGGGCCAGCTTTGGCCACTTTTAGATATTTTTTGCCAACTGCGCATCACTATGAACTCAAAAATAATCGGAATCGATTATTTTTTATTTCCCCATACAGCACCTCAATTACTTTTTGAAAATGTAGAAAACAAGTATATAAAATTTAATATAATTTAAAATAGAAACATCAAACTTGAAATATGTTCAAATGTGCTAGTCCTGGCCACATCAGTTATTATAAGGTTTCTTATATTTTAAATAAAAATAAAACAAGATACATAAGTCATTACAGGAAAATTATGAGTTTTATAATAATTATGATCTTGTCGTGCCTATAGTTAAAGAATGAGGTAACTTTTAACGCCATACTTTACCCGGATAGATCATTTTATGTTATTTTTAATTTATTAAATATTTTCATTTTTGTTATATGTACTTCCTAATATGTATGCCTTAAACATTTTGTTTGTCATGTACATATTATCATGAAATAAATTGAATTGAATTGAATTGAATTGAATTGAATTGAATTTGAAAAGATAAGAAAGAATTTTCTGCATGTAGTTTTCTGGGGTATTCTGCCGTGTGTATCTGACCTCTCTGGCCAACTTTTCGGACCCATTTCAGGGTCCATCATCAGAACCAAGAGAGTTGACTTGTTCAATTACCTCCTTCTTTTAATGGTCATGGTTTTTATAATCGAATGTCACAGTGAATACCTAATTAATTATATTTTAAAAAAGGTGACCAAAACTACCGCACAGTAGCTTGTTGGTCTTGTGGTTAGGATGCCTAGTGATCCAAAGGTCGCGGGTTCGAACCTCACTCCAGACCAGCAAGTTTTCTATAGCATATATATTTTCATAGCACAAGCATTTAGCTTAGTTTGAAAATAGTAAGAATATTGATGTGACACGTATTCCGTGTTCGCATCTCTATTTTTTTTTAAAAATGTGAGCCAGTTATGGCCATGTCCATGACCAAACCTAGAACATAAGTAAGACCGCTGTGCCAGTTGTGGCCATGTGGCATTTTTCTACTCAGAAATAAATTAAATTATGAAATAACCTTAAAACAATGGTCTTAGGTCACAAACATAAGTGATTAAAAAGTTATTTTCACATTACTCATCCACGGGCCTTTATTGTTAAGACTTTAATCATTTTTTACGATTGTCACCGAGAACTTTTGATTGATTGTCAGCGGATACTCAAAGAAAGAAAATGGCGGTACAGCTGTTATTTATCAAAACAAAACACAGTTTAAAGAATTGATCGGCACAAATAAAATAACATATATATTTTCGCTGTCTTATTTATACACTTTTGAATGTCCAAGTGGCCAAAACCGGCCCATCAATCCTACTTATTTGTAAAATAAAATAAAATAGGCTTGCTCGATACAAGTGTCAATCATTTATTTCGTGCACCACCGTGCAGCAAGCGCAGTCGCGAGGACTCGAACCTCCGTTCGACGGATCTGTAGAGAGAATGCATATTTAATTTTAGCATCGAGTGGCTCTCGAGAGGCAAATTATTGATTTTTCCTGTGCCCATAGTGCTTTCTCTTTCAAAACGTCGCAAACGTAAAAAATGACGTACCCCCCCAGCACCTAGCACACCGCGACAATCTCGGTAAAAGGTAAGGGCCCGCGATTGTTTTCAAGGCCTCGGCAGAGTGCAGCGCGGAACAATATTCTCAAGTGCTGGGCTCCGTAGTCCAGTAAATACACCCGCAATGATAACTGTGTATGCTTGGCCATGTTTTAAAATCATGTTCAAATTATTATTTTGCTTTCAATTTCAGGTTTGTTCTTTATTTCATTTTGTTTTATTCATCATCTTATATAAAAACTCTTATTTCTCGAGTCAAAGCATTAGTTACCTCGATAGCCACAATACAGACTTTATAGGGGAGGCAAAAAACCGCATGATACCTAGATTCTTTACAATAAATAGAATACGAGGAATTGCTTAAACGGAATAAGAGACACAAATAATTATTTTTAAGATACAAGCTTTTGTTAGATTACATATCCACACATTTAAAAGACAAATGCACAATAAAAATTGATTTTGACAAAAATGTGGTATGCCAGGCATTGTTTTATGTTGGAAATAATTAAATTGTGCACACGTGGAAGGGTGTACAATATGATTTTTTACACTTGCGAGTATCAACGAAAGATCTTTGGCAGGTTAGGTGTAATTGTGTTTTGTTTTGATGAGGAAAAATACGTCCACCCGTCCATAAACATATCCTTCGTGTCGACACGTGACATGTATCGTATGAGTGCGCATGTAATGGTGAGATGTGTCAGCAGTGGCAGAATAGGTAGATAGATACAGGGTGTGAATTATACTCACAATCAACAGTTAGTTTATTGATACAAGTTAAGAAAGATTACTGTACAGTTTTTGTATAAGGTATCAAACAGTTTTATAAGAAGAAACTCTTATATTGGTCCATTTCATTCGCCGCCTGATTGCCATTTTTTTAATGCTAGCGGTGACTGCCAACACAAAATTTTCTCTCTCTTTTTCTGGCAGGAATTAGCTTTCTTAATAAAAATAGGAAAATATACGTGTGAAATACTAGTGCCAGTGAATGTTTGGAACAAGTAAATGAGTTTGTGTATTTGGTTGACTGTATGTATGTTCGACAGAAAAAGGAAGGCTGAGAAAGATTTCGAGATGAGGGTGACTGCAGGGAATAAGGTGAACGGCGCTTTGAATGCAATAATTTATAATAAAAATATGTCTACTGAAGCTAGACTGGTGGCAAACAATGGAATTCTGGTACCAACAATGATGTACGGAAGTAAAACCTGGAGCTGAATGTTAAGAGAGAATGTATAGCTGATATTAACATTGTTAATAGAATCAAAAAAGATCACTCAGATGGTTTGGGCATGTCGGGTGAATAAATGAGGAAAGAGTTGTAAGGAAGATATATGACGCAAGTGTCGACGGCACCAGAAAGAGAGGATGACCGCGGAAGATGTTGCATGACCAGATTAACCATATACTAGAGGATGGTCAGGACCATCCTATCGTAACAGGTTACGAGCCACAAAAATCGCCGAGATTGTATGCGAAGATGTATGAATGTGGATGAGGCGAGAGTCGTGTGTCAGTACAGAGGTGTGTGGTGTTCAATTCTCTCTGCATACCCTCGTGGATGGCGAGATGGAAAACGGCGTGTGGTTAGTAAGTGAGTAAAATATACAAACAAAAGAAAAAAGCAAAAAAGAGATAATAAACGATTAAAAGCTGGTATAGTATGCAGATAAGTAATAACAGCAGCAGTAGAAAAACAAGCAAATAAAAGTAAAGGAAGTAAGCTAAGAGCAAAGAAAGAAGAAGACCATGACTGAAAAACCTGAGCCACCGATTCTACTGTAGAGCTTTTTCATAGCCACGGTTAACAATGTGATGTGCAGCTATTAAGATAGGTAATTGATAAAGCCAAACTTAAAGAGTATTTATTAGTTACTATAGACTAATTACTTAGAAGAATACAAATTTCGAAAGATTTTTTTTGTTCAGTTGTTCGATGCTTACACATTTACAAAGAGAAAATAACGTTTCATAAGCCTTTAGAATGAGCAAATCAACACAAGGTTTTATGACTCATTCATCTAGCAGGCAGATGTAAAAGAATTAAGAAGATGGAAACACTAAATATTGTTAAAAAAGTGTCTTAAAGAAATCCTCATAATAGATTTAATTTTCGGAATGCTCTTTTATATCATAACCTATACCTTGAACACGCGTCGTAAATCATGCGTATCGTAATTACAGGATCAGGATCCAAGTTATACACCCGTTACTAATGAAGTTTATAAATCAATCACGCAGTTTCTTCTAGAACCTCTTGTTAAATCTCAAATACCCTTCTTTTCAGGAACATTTCAAAAGACTTTGTTTTGAAATGTACTGTTCTGTTCTTCTACCTTTGAAAAACATACTGAGGTTTTTTCTTTCTTCTTCTTTCATCTTTCTTCATAAAAAATTGCACCGCAGGTGGAAGGATTCTTTTTAAATTTATTTTTAATTAATTAGACACCTTGTTAATGATCGTACGTACGATAGTCCATTTTCATGACTTTGTAATTAGCAAAGTTGCTGGGTAATGCTTTTTATAGCCACAAATCATAATATTGTATTAAAAGTTTGTAATTAACTAATTAAAATTCGCTTAGATTCGGTGAGTGAGTACATTAAGAATGAGGTTTATACATTTATTCATCGATTGATTTTAACGACCATTATTTATTTATATTTTATATTAATACATTCTTCGTACTATATATAAGTAGGTAAAGCATACATGTATTCGTACATATCCGTATAGTCTAATTACTAATTCTTTTTAATATTTGCTCATTTTTTATTTTATGTTTTTTTGGTGTAAATGACTTTCACTGAATTTAATGTCATTAACATGTACGTTTACTTCATAATATAAATATCAAACGTAGAAAAATACTAAAAGCCAAGCAATAAAAAAATAACAAAAAAATATATATTGCGAAAAGTATATCCAATAGCTTGTTTGAGTAGGCCAGGGCTAACATTAGGGAAAAAGCATATATTTTTTAGTTGTAAGGTGTTTCTGGTTTTTTTCCAAATGAAGAGGACAAAAGAATACAAGAAAAAATACAACCAACAAGTCGATAATGTATTCCCCTTTATTAAATCAGGTAAAAATCTCGTTTGGTCTTTACTCGAAGAATTCGTCATTCGAACAGAAGGACATGTCGAAAGTGCTTATTTATGTCTACTTGACATTCCATTTTGAAGGCCTGTCATTAAATAATCTAATAAATGTAACTGGTAGAGCAGAAAATTTTCTTACGAATGAACCATTACGAATTTTTTACTTTTGGCGCGCATTTTAAAACTTGAGAAAAACGGATACTACTTATGTTAACATCTAATAGATATGTTCTGTAAAAAATACAAGCATGGTTAAGTAAAATTGTATTCATTTTAGGTTAATTAGATGTAGGATCTTCTTTCACCTTCATAATTACATTTTTATAGATTGAAATCTGTTGTATTATTCTGGAGAAAGATCAGGGAATGGACACCCACCGCATTTCCAGGACCATTTTATGAGCGAAAGCTCCCATATGAGTCCTACTAATAAGCTGCTAGGTTGATTTTTTTTATTCTAAAGGCCATCTTCTGTCACTCGTATAAAGAGCGACGCGACCTGGAGAGGCCTACAATAAATAGTTCATGCACTGTGCGTCCTCCACATAATATACTTTATTAGAACTTATCAAAGATAGAAAAGGAAAAGCATAAAAAATATAAGATAACATATTGCACACATGGAAATAGAAAGATCATTTAAAATATAACAATAAATCATGGTAAGTGAATATAGAATTTGGGTGGGAAGGAGGACAGTGAGGAGACGTCAGGGTAAAGGACACACTCCTAAATAGAAAAAGACAAAACAGGGATCACACTAAAATGCGGAGTTCAAATCCGAGCACCACGGGTCCACAGTCTACAAAGAAATCACCCACGAAGCAGCTCCCAGCGCGAAATTTTGGTGAATTCACTGAAGAGTCCAGGGATCTATATCATTCTTGATGAAGTCACTGTTCCGTACGGAGCCGTGCCTCACCCCAGTCAGTCCTGCAATCATAGTCTCTCGCGCATCTTTCATAAACTCACAAGCCAAGTGAATATGCTCCGGCGTTTGAGCCACACGAGTGCAGGTGCACCGAGGTGAAGCGGCGAACCAGGTAATTTGCTCCGAAACTCGCCGTGTCCCGAGTCCCGACCACAGCCGCACCGCGTGGTGATCAAACGCCAGAGGACACGTGTCCGGTGAAAGATTACAAGAAATTAAGGTGTACAAAAAGAATTCAATTATAGTATTTGATCCCAAGGCATTAAGCCTTGGTGATCAAAAATGCATACTATATAAATATGCATACAACTCGCTAAAGCCATTATTATATGACATATTTTTTATGTCAATACTCACTTCTTCGCTTCGTCGATACATCCTATTTATTTACTAATACTTACTTTTTATTTTAATAATTATTACTTTGATACTTTTACGCTTCGCACCATATCTTTCTTACTATGTATGCCTAATTTATTTGAATAATTATTTATTACTATATACCTTATTTCTTTATATATCCATATTCTCTTATATTTTTATATATCGCTGAGTCATAATTTTATATAATATGTAAAAGGATAACCTCCCCACATAGTAGAATAGAGTTTATTATTAT
This sequence comes from Agrypnia vestita, assembly GCA_016648135.1. Classification (NCBI taxonomy): domain Eukaryota; kingdom Metazoa; phylum Arthropoda; class Insecta; order Trichoptera; family Phryganeidae; genus Agrypnia; species Agrypnia vestita. The sequence goes on along the minus strand of JADDOH010000668.1, from coordinate 54,908 downwards.
TATTATTATTAATACATCCCAATTACAAGAAAGAATTACAAGGCCTGCTCTAGCAACACGCATTTATTTAGGGCCGGTTATTAGATTAGTGGAAAACTCAAAAATCTATGCTTTTTGCTTAACTACTACTATTATTACTGATCAAACAGCCAGCCCTTAATGTATGTATCTATCAGGTACAAAGGTTCGATTCGAACGTTATAGATTTGCATAAAAAATATATCAGGGGAGAGGGAGGGGTAAAAGAGGAGGAGGGAAATATCGCCTATGTTACCCGCCGGGTCCTAAATCATATGTTTGCAAAATTTGAATCGAATCGGATAAAAGGTGTAGGTTTGTATAGAGAACAGACAGACAGACAGGCAGGCATTGAGTTTTATAGGTATAGATCTAAATATATTAACTTGAAATGTCAAGTACAGATTTATTTATAAATTGAGATGTAACCGAATACGAGTGCACTCAACAGCCCTAAATTTGGCAAATAAAAATAGCTTCTTTCGATTTGCGCTGTTGGCAGCGCGCGCGCAGGGCTACCAGTTGTTTTTACCTTTCGGCGCCAATGGAATAGAAAATCTAGAGGTGACAGCCCGCGAGGTCACCTCTCCAGATACGGGCCCAAGGGGTTTTTATCGAGATTCCAGTTGATGCGATACAGCAATAATCGTCCGTGGTCTTTGTATTTTGTTCGGTTGTCTAATATAAATTTTTTTAGGGCCCGTAGAAGCGTCCTTTTTCTGCCCGCGTGACGGCCTGGCAGGCCGTATGCGTGCTGGTATCGATGCCTGAGATGAAGCGGCACCTTGGGGCGCGTTGGTGGACCACAGGATTGCCGGGATGCTGCCGGTCCAATGCCGTTGAGACCGCCATTGGGTCCCGTTAGCCACGTTTGAGCATCGCCGAGGGAGAGGATCCAGGCAGATGGGGTCGCCATCGCTGCCGGTCCCGATCCGGTTGTCTACCGCGTCGCAATCCTGTTGACTACCACATCGCAAGAAGCGAGTATATAATTAATCGCGTGTCGTGACCTGCGCCATATGTTAGTTGCTGTGCTTCATCCCGGACGAACTTTAATGATAATAACCTAGAATAGAATCTGTGTCTGTTTGTAAATTGTGGTTCGCCTTTCAGGTGAAGATTATATTTTGTTTTAAGACGGCCCTGGTAACGCCGGCGCCCTGGCGCCGGCGTTACCAGGGCCGTTCGCCAGAGCTAGTTATTTTCTTTCTTAAGCCATTTTATGTTTGTTACCTTGTATGAAATGATTTCATAAGTTTATATTTATTAATTCAATTCTAACACGGCCCGTCGGCCGCGATGCCCAAGGGCACGCGCCTCTCTTGTTTTATATTAAATTTTGTAATAGTTTATACTTTTATTAAGTCAAGCCACAATAAATTACAATGCTGTTCTTTCATAGTTGACCGTCTTTGATTTGTGTAATTCCTTCCGGAGTGGTCAGGTATCTACACTTACACTACACACACACACACACACACACACACACACACACACACACACACACACACACACACACACACACACACACATCGACACACCCTCCAGCAATGACCAGCGCCTGGAACTCCATGAGAAGCACGCACCATGCCTGAGAAGTCTCGTGACCGTCCGAGTTAGCTGGTGGATGCACGGCAAGTATGGGTGGACTGGCGCTCTATCTCTCTCTATAATTTATTTCATATTTGAATGTCATATCTAATTATCATTAAACTTAGTAAGTGTTTTATTGCCGATTTATATATATATTTATTTATATACTTACCCGTTACGAAAAACATTACGGGTAGGTAAGTATATAAATAAATTTATGCAAACCTCAATTTGTAATAAAATATTTATTTATGATAATCCTCTAATTATAAAGATTCTTTAAAAATCTCCAAGAAAAACCTAAATTTATTTATTTATTTCAACGGTTTTACGCCTTTTACAATTATCAATAATATCAAAAAAAAAAAAAGTTTTTTATCAGTACCTAACATTTCGAGTATAACAAATCGGAGTATTTTGGAATCTCAGACGGCTGGCGGATTCGTGCGAGCCGCAGTTTGAGGCGAGTCCCGCTAAGCACTCGATGTTAATAGCGCTTTCACCCGCGCTCGGTACGCGGCCCATTGTTCCCGGCGCCGGTTAAGTAACCACCTACGGGGAGGGGGTAAAGAAGGGGAGGAGGTGGTAAGGGGGGTCACGGGGAGAACCCTCAAAATAATCTTAAATGATTTTTATTAAAATATGCGAGTGACGTGTGTGTGTGTACGTCGCAAGAAATGTCATCATCCGAAACATTTATATTTTTGAGGAAATTATTATTTTTTATATATTAATATTTCAGTAGTGGTGCAAAGAGTTGCGTGCATATATAAATATATTTATATTTAAAAAAATCAAAATATAGACATGAGTAATATAATATTCTCACTATTTTGAATCTAAGCTAGGTGTTTGTATTACCAAAATAGGACTTCCTTGCTGATCTTCTGAAATGAATTCTGATCAGTTGATCTATACCAATGATACGATAACCAATAGATAAAATAGATCAAGCACATCATATTGATGTATCTCCCTGACTCAGGGACACGACGCGCGGCGCCTCTGGGGAGATGGACTTACTCCTTTCTTCCCAGAGTCGCCATGAGAGAAAAAGGCAGAGGAGGTCCTCCGGTGCCTGGACACCGTGCGATGCAGCTTGTGTCGGGACGCAGCGAGTTCCGGAGTAAGTTACGCAACCTGGGGCTCGCCTTGGTGCAGCTGTAGTTGCGTGGCTCACACGCCGGAGCACGTCCTTTGGGTATGCGAGGTGATGAGGGATGCTCGCAACACGATCCTAGAAGGCCTGGAAGGAGTGAGGCACCGTTCACCACGGAACAGTGACCTCATCAGGAGTGGAAGGAACCTCGAATTCTTTAGGGAGTTCGTCCGGACGTGGATGTCGCGTTGGGAACTGCTTCGTGAGTGATCCGCTGATAAGGACTATGGACTCGTGGTGTCTCGTGAGTGATCCGCTGATAAGGACTGTGGACTCGTGGTGTCTCGTGAGTGATCCGCTGATAAGGACTGTGGACTCGTGGTGTCTCGTGAGTGATCCGCTGATAAGAAGTGTGGACTCGTGGTGTCTCGTGACTGAACTCGTCTTTTTTTGCATTTCTTAGTATTGTCCTTCCCCTATAGAGAGAGGATTGTTATTCTTTTTTGTTATTTTTTCCCTTTTGGTTCCCTCGTTGTCCCTCTCCCACTAAACCCTTCACTTTTTTGGCCCTGTGTTATCTCATTTTTACTTCTATTATGCAAAACTTACGTTTTTTTTCTCTTTCAACTAACTTCATATATATTTCTTTTATTTTTAGATGTCTCTGCCAATCTGTTTATTTATTTCTCACCTTGGCTACATTCATGTATACTATTGTATTAATCATTTCTCTTTTATTACACACGTCAGACTGCATATCTACTTGTAATTTTACTGTTTATACTATAATGTTGATTTTTAAGTTTCTTCTTTGTAGTGCTAATAAAGAGTTTGTTTTGTGGGTGAGGAACAATGATCGGATTTTTGCAAGCCTCTCCTTGCTGAGCCGCCCTTTACACAACTCAGCACGGATATGGCCATTAGAGAAAAATTCTTCAACCTGGCGACACATGAGTAGGACCGATATGTCAGCTTTCATTCATTACACAATCCCGGGAATGCGGTGCGCATCCAATCACTGACTCCGGATAAGTTAAGGTGTGATTTATATAAATAAATGAAATATTTACTTAAGACCACTCTCAGGTTTATTTAAACATTACTAGTTTCGAGAACTACAGATTTTCTCATCTACAGGTAAAAAAATATGAGAGAATAGATGAGAACATCTATATTTCTCGAAACTAGTGTTTAATTAAACTCAAAATTCGTATTAAATAAGTGTTTCATAGCTAGTAGCAAAAATTTTACAGATGGATTCCTGCCTTGATAATGAGTCGAAAATGTTCATCTAATGTCAATACTATGGAGATATGCGATAACAAAGTTTGCATTTTTTTCCAATACTTCTGACTTTTTTTGCAAAAAGGTTATATCGATTATGAAAAATTCATTCGTTTCAATACAACTCAAATTAAATGATAAAAGCCATGTAAAAAAAATCTATTTTCAATTTTAGCAAGGTTTTTATCATTTTATTCGACTTCTATTAAAGCGAATAAGTTTTTCGTGATCGATATAAGTTACTGTAATGATAATTAAACTTTTTGAAAAAAATAAGTCAGAAATATTTAAAAAATGTAAATTTTGATATTGAATATCTCCATAACTTGCTCATAGGTGCTCATATCTCATAGGTTGCTTGAACATTTTCATCTCATTATCAAGGCATGAATCTATCTATAGAGTTTTTGCTACTAGATATGGAATATCCTGTATAAATCAATTATGTCATTCCACAAAGTTGATGCCAAATCAATAAATAAAATGTAAAAAATTGAGTGTGAGGGTGCATCAGAAGATATACGCTTTTCGAAAGGGGCTCGCCTTTAACAGCAGGGCCTCCTTCGGTGTTCGATGTATGTTGGTATGCATTATATTTCAGTGTAGGTGTGAGTGTTTTGTACAAAACCGCGTAGGGTAGAGCACGAAGGCAATTAATACTTTTACGTAAAAATATATTTCCAGATTCATACAAAGTTTATTAAACTAAGCCTAATCCTATATTTAGTGTTTATGTGACGATGTAAGTTGTGTGTGTTAATGAATAATCAAAGATTATGATGTGAGGGCATGATTGTCACCAAGACCAAAAGTAACCTCGAGCTCAGAGTATCGCGAAGTATATTGAGTAATGGTTCGACATGTAATAGTAATGTTTATGCATGTGCGAAAGAGACCCTCCTCTAATGTTCGGACCATGATTCAATCGTGTTCGACACATGTAAGTGTGTCGCTGAGTATGTAGATATCCAATGTTCCGTCAAGCATTGCATAAGGCAAACAGCTAATAAATAGACAGAAAATCTACTTAGATATTTACACAGAATTTACAAAGTAAAGTACAAAAGTTCGACTGTATGTTATGGAGTGCGTATATGGTATTATAGCTGACGCATTCTGGATCGATGTGTGTACACCTTGCATGGAACGCTCCGTGTCCGCTGGGCGCGTTCATCTCATTTTTTACCAATTTCATTATCAAATTTTAAAAAAAAACATATTAAAAATAAACGTGGTGTTCTACAAACTAAACACAAAACAATAAATATAATAAAGGCATCAGAAATAAGGATGAAATACCTGATTTTTCTTTAGTACCTTTTTTACATTTTTAACATTTTATTTAAGATTTTTTTCTTGATTTATATTTATAAATAAAAGAACATTTTTTTATAATTTTGCATCATAATGGCTGCATAACGCTTTACTGCTTTGATGTAATATTTTTATACATTAAATATAGAAATTATCCAGACGTATAATCGTTTGGTTTCTGCTAGTCCATAACAATATGCTTGATGCTTCCTACATATTTATATTTGTTTTTTTTGTTTGTATGTTCCTGATAATTACCTTAGACATCGTCAGCATAGATTGTTTCACATTCCAATATACAGGACCAACCTGCCGATGGTTATGCCTGTTGGAAAAGCTACAGCTATGCTGAACAAGATCGCTTTGGATATTGATATATTCCTTGTGTCTGAGGGGGTTTTCCGAAGCGGTATTCTCCTACACCTTTGACCAGATTGTACAGGTCACTAATTGTTTAATAATAAATTATTATTTTAATATACAATATGTATATGTGTGTGTATATATGTATGTATATGTATATGTGTATGTATGTATATATATATGTGTATATGTATGTGTGTATATAGGTGTGTATGTGTATATGTATATTTTTAGATATAAATTCATAATACGTATGCATTGAACATAAAGTTTGTAATACACATATTATGTAATAAATAAAAACTGAAATTGAAAAACAAATAAAAAATATATGAACACATAGAAAATCCTTGTAGAACAAAATACTGCACTAAGACCTTTCATTCAAGCTTTCACTCACAGTGTTACAATACTTGGGGCAAAACATTCTCCTTTTATCTTGCATACATAGATCATGAAAGACGATCGTACAGAACCAATCGTCTTTACTCTCGGAATAAACTTATCATTTGGTTGAACGATACATGAACAGATTAAAGAAACATGCTATTCAGTCCGAAAGAGTTATAAAGCTTTTAAGCCAACTGGTTGTATTGTTTATAACCGCGAGAAGTGGCGGAAAGCCCCGTCAGGGTAGCGCGGGGTTAGGGGTGAGAAACATTTCGCGAGGAAAGGCAATACAGGGGTAGCATTACCGCTAACTGTGGGACTACCCTCGAATGCAATCATGTGAGAGTAGGAAAACCAAATGGAAACGTACAATGCAATCGCAGAAAACTGTGCAAAGACGTATAATACGCGACTCTGTATGCAGTAGCATCGGAAATAACGAAGGCCAAACAGATTTCACTGGCTGTAAGTGATTCTGTGTAGTGACTAGAGCGTTTGCTGTGCAATATTTTAAGTTAAACATTATAGACAGAAGGCTCGCAGTCCTCAGCTTTCTCCGTTGACGATAGTCAAGAGTCAAGGGCTGTACCCAGGACGATCACGTGGAGATGGAGATAGTATTTGTTGGTTGAAAATTAATATTCTCTTGCTTCTCTCAGTATTTGTAAAATCACGCATTTGGAAATGTGCACCCTTCTGAGACCTCACCAATCGATTCTTACCGGAATTCAGAAGCCGACAAACCATATTAAATCCCGCTGGAAATATAATAGATCATCAAATTCTGCGAAATTCTACGAGTATGATAAGTACCCGTGTTTAACAACTGAGCACGCCACTGGTTCAAAATCTGTACACCATTGTTCTCTGTCATCTTTCCTAGGAAATTTATTGAGCAGTTTTGTTTTGATTACTGTTGAAAGTGGGCAAGTTTGTGTTTGTTTGCAACCAAGGACAAAAAGCAATATTGGTCAGTGATTCAATTCCTTTTTTTAGATGGAAAGACGTCTAAAGAAAAAAACTTGAAGTTGCGTAACGTTTTAAGGATCATGCACCTTCGATGACTACTATCAAAAATTGCTTTAATGAATTTAAAAGCGCCTAGGTCGTCCGATTGACATGACTACGGAGGGTATGTTCAACAAAAGTCATAATGATCATTAAATTGGTTTTCTTACCGCTACGTGAGTTTAATTAATTTATATTTGATATAATTAATAACAATATGCTGTATTTTCACCACTAATTTGTTGAAAATACCAACATGTTTCGGGACCAACGGTTTCTTCGTCAATTAATGTCTAAGTATTTATGAGTTTTTGTTTAACTTGTTTAATAAGTCAACTGTCGATGAGAGATGTTGATGCTCTCGAAACTTGAGTATTTAAATATAAAATTATAATTTGACTCGCTTACATGTTATATAGTTTAAATTCTTCTGGTTTAGGTTTTCTGGGATATTCTGCTTAGCGATCTAGAAAACCTAAGATTTTATATTTTTTTTTTCAATTGATTCAGCAACATTGTAGATTGACATTTAAAAAAAAATATTGATTGTATTATTTGTATAAAACTTCATATATTATTTGATTAATTACACCTAAATGTTTCGGAAATACCTTTCCATCGTCAGGGTATATACATAACACCCTGACGATGGAAAGGTATTTCCGAAACATGTAGGTGTAATTAATCAAATAATACGAGTAGATTTATACAAATAATACAATCAATATTTATTTTTTTCAACCATTTAAATGATCATCGTGAATAATCTTGACGCCAAATCCATCAATAATATATAATTCATAATACCGCAGCTTAGTATTGGAAACATTTGGGTTTTGATTCGATTCATTGAGCAGTTGATAGAAAACGGCTAATGGTGATGATGACTATGGAGCACTTTGGTTAGACGTTCTCCACCAGCGTGATAGGCTACCCTTATGTGTCAAGTCGCTGTTATGAGTAGGTACAAGATTCTTTACATCTCTCGGTGACTGGTGGCCATTAAGTATCAAAGCTTTTCTTGATGACGGTTTGTGTCGTCTTATCACATGCCTGTGTCCGTCTGTCTAAGCCAATTGGATTTGGAATTCCTAACCAAAGAGAAGATATTTGAGATCAAATTTGCCAATACGGCAAAACGCCAATTTCACATGTAAGGACCTAATATTACGCACTTTCAGTCTGCCACTTTGTAACGCTCTGTGCGCAAGCATACCTACAAGTATACGTATTTAATTATTTCCTCTTTATCGTTTTCGTTGTGTTTGTTGTTACCCAATTGTTTTGTTTGACTATCAATTAATTGTTGTGTACCAACTTCTCACGTCTCTGCAAACTCCCACGATTCCACAGAGAAAGAATCTCAATCAGTATAGATTAGATCCTAGATAGCAATATTTGTCACATAAATGCGTGGGAATGGTCTTTTTACCTGTTTCCCTATACCCCAAAGATTTAATGGGGGTATGTTTTCATTTTTCGCAACACCACCCTTTTGTGAACGTCACGTATCGAAACCACAGCGGACACTTTGATTTAATTTATTATCTGGGAAGATAGATTTTGGAACTTCTCACCCACACGCGTCGCGTGAACGCCCATATAAGCAATACTGGGGCCATACCAAGATTAGATCGTATTCGACATTTAAACGAGAAAGACCTAAAAGTCTGCTTGATTTCAATACGTCTCCGTGAATCTGTTATTTTGTTTACTTGCAATTTACTTTAAATAAAAGTAATTTCATCGAACTACCGAGTCTTCATTTGTGCTACATTTTTCCTTGATTGGCACTTAACTTACTTGTCTCGCTTCTTGCACAGACGTTTTCTATATTAGTTTTGATAAAATAAATTGTTGTGCTGGGGGTTGCAATAACAGTTGTTATCTCAACACCCAGATCTCGGTTATCCGCTCTCCTATGAATTCGCCGGCCGAGACGAATTTTACCTTTTTAAAAAGCGATATTGAAAATATTTTTGAGATCTGTGTGTTTGAAGAATATTTCCATACACAATTTTCTTTAGTATGTTCAATTTTTTGAAGACAATGTGTTCTAGAAAAGCTTTAACATACTTAAAAATATTTTGAATAAAAAATCTTGTCTTAAAATGAGATAAGAAATGTTATAATTTTCAGGCGTATTCTAGTGTACATGTTAATAATTTGGATGAATGTCATATACACAATAAATTAATTAATTAAATAAAAAAAGAATATAGCTTTTTACTCTACTGGTTCATAGGGATGATAAATATCAACCATAGATGGCATTAGCGTAAGTCAAAGTGAAACTTCTTCTTCTTCTTCTTCTTCTTCTTCTTCTTCTTCTTCTTCTTCTTCTTCTTCTTCTTCTTCTTCTTCTTCTTCTTCTTCTTCTTCTTCTTCTTCTTCTTCTTCTACCCCTTATCCTATTGGGTCGGGGTCCCTGTACAGCATAAAAGGTTCAAACTTTTTCTATCTTTAGCTTCGCTCTCCATATCAGCCCAATTAGTTGCAACCTCACGTCGCAGCAGTCCTCTAACTGATCCTCCTCCAGCTCCTCCTTTCCTTGGTTTTCTGGACAAACGTCAATAAGGATTCTACTTCGAGACATTCTCTTATTTGAGTATTTCTGATTCTGTCCCTTCTGTTAACTCCTACTATTCCTCGTAGAAATCCCATCTCGGCGGCCTGTAGCCTTGAGCGGGCTCTTTCGATCGAGATCCAATGAAATGTGGTACATGAATCAAAAGTCGTGGTAAATAAAATCAAATCGAATGTTGAATTTTCTTTTCGAAAAAATCTGAAGGAAAATTAAAATAATTTAGCATTTTCCGAAAAGATTTAAGGAATATGCGTAACATTGGTACTTAGGATATTTAGATATAAAAAAGTTTTTCAACGCGGAACTACATACTAAGTACTCCAATTAGCAGCTCAGCGTTGCCCTGGCAATTTCACTAGACTCTCTGTAGCTCATATGATTTCGAGAGAATTTATGAGAGTAAATCGGATAGTAAACGAAAATCGAATTTTCCCAGATTCGATATTATACATAGGGACCGTCGATATGAAGAAAGGTGTGAAATGGTGCTTATAATTAACTAGCTGTGCCGGCGCGGCTTCGCACGCGTAGATTTTTAGTACACTGTTTGGATCGTCATAGCACTTTCGCAAACCTTCTAGAACATCCTCCTTCGAATTTATCGAATGTACAGGAACCTTCTAGACACACCGACACATTCCGTCACTCAGTTTAGAACCTTATAGAACTTTCGGGAATTTTCTAGAACCTTCTCCTTCCAGAACTTTCTAGAGCAGATTTTTCCGATACCTTCTAGACTCACCGACACAGTCGGCGCGCCTATTTTGAAACAAATCTGTAGCGTTTGCGGCCTTCCCATAACAAAACAATGTGCTAGAAAGCACATTTTCGTCACACACTCCCACTCACGCATAGCCACCCCCACCAGACTCGCATATTTTCGATGTGACACCAAGGGCTATCCACCACCATAAGCACCAATGGATGTTTGTGGCTGGTTGTGGAGAAAACTTGTCGGATAGGGAAACATGGGTTTCTTTATATAATATTATATATCTATATATTATATATTATATATATATAATATATATATAGTATATTATATATCATTATAATATAATATATATATATATTGATTATATTAAATAACAAAGAAATCGATTTTGCTTCGGAATCTTCAGTGTTTTAAACCAAAATACAGTCAAATTTTAATTTCCAGAAAACAAAATAAATAAAATAATGTAGCAAACGATCCACATTGAAGTTTTTGTTTTGGTCTCTCAAAACTGATTTACACGATATAAAATGTCAGTCCCTTCCAAATATTGACGTCTGAACCTTGTTGAATATTGTTTCTGCTGTAGGTACCGGGGGAGCATCTGAACAAGGAGGTGTTTTATGTTTTGCCGGCCGCATCCTTTGTGACGCGCACGTCTGCAGAGGTGATTGTGCGGATTGACACGGCGGAAATTAGTTTAGGAGCCGCGGCGCCCGCTGAACGACGCCGCCGCCTCCTCGGCGCTCCTGCTGCCCTTTCAAAGAAAAATCAATAATTGGAAAATTTTGATATTTGTTTTACGGAAGAAGCGAATTATTAAAATTGTAACGGTTTTCTACAAGAAATTTACAAATACATAAACCTAATTTTTGACGAGAAGAGTTTTTTTCCTGAAAATATATCAACAACAATAATGAATAAATTTAGAGCGGCATATTAGAGCCAACACCAAAACTGTGGTTGCACCCCCTTGGAAAATTCAGATAGTGTGAATTACTTGGGAATCATAATAGACAGGCACCTAAACTGGAAACTTCACATTGAACTATTATCGGGAAAACTTTTAAAACTCATTTATCTATTTAAATCCATACGTAATAATTTTAATAAACAGCAACTCAAAACTATCTATTATGCTCTTGCCCAGTCATTTTTGAACTATGCGATTCCAAGTTGGGGAGGTACTTACAAAACCACATTAAAACCAGCTATAATGGCACAAAAAACCTTGCTCCGAGTCATTAATAAGAAACCATTTACATACCAATCAGACAGACTATTCAGAGAATTTAATGTACTGGACGTTAGACAGCTGTTCGTTAAGTCTACCCTCATCTTCTACATCAAAAACACAAACCACCTAACAGCAACCAGTAACTCGCATTCACATAATACTAGACAAGCATTACGAAACCTTGACGAAATACCAAAAACTAAGACAACACATGGACAGAAAAATTACTCATACATAGGGCCTAAAATATTTAACATATTTAAAACAGACTTCCCGGAAATCAGAATATACTCAATTAATAAAATAAAAGCTTTAGCAAACAACTGGCTTACCTCCAAAGGTAGAACAGCAACTGAAAATTTACTTACTGTAATTGCATAATAATGTCTTCAAATAAAAATATATACCTATATAAATAAATTAATTAATTAAGGAAAATAAAAAATAATCTTAAACAAAACTTTAACCCTTTTTACATTAAACAATTATTCTACACATATTTACACTTGGACTTATGACTCACTCAACTTTCACTAACATTCCACTTGATACTTTGTAGATACATAATAACTACCTTATGAAAATAAATACTACTGACGAATTCGAAAAAATATTATAATTGTGTTCTATAACGCCACTCTGGGACAGGCGTAGCCTAGTAGAGTGGCATAATCCACAAATTAAACAAAACAAAAAAATGTGTAATTTATCTTATGTTTTATTGTTAAATTAGTAATAAGTACCTTTATTTGTTAACAAGGATTTTTTTTAAATAAATAAAAACATATATATATAATAATAACGTACTGCATATACCAATGGCATGCAATGCGTACAATCAAATAAGCTGTACATCACTGACGATTCTGGAAGACAAATATTAATTAGATAATCTTACGAAAAAAACGATTTAAATTAAAACAGTAGTAATCCGTGGCAACGGCTAGAATTTTACGGCTTTCGTTATTTTCTACTGCTTCTGTAAACAACTTCTTATCAATGCTTCTCCTATTTGCGCGCATCAAATTTGTTTCATAAAACTGTAAAAAAATCTCTCTGAACTGAATATTTTCCTACTGAAGCCGTATTATATTCGCACTACCTTTATGTCTGCTAAGAATAGGCTGGATATTCAAATGAGAGACAGTGATATGGGCCTATCAGCTCAAGCTGCCTGCCCATTATCAATAATAATAATAATAATAATAATAATAATAATAATAATAATAATAATAATAATTTAATGTGTTACATAGTTGGCAAGTAAATGTTTTCTACTGTAGCATGGTTTGTCGAAAGGTTTAATTTTTTACTTTACATACAGATTTATCTTGGTAATATTCTTTCATTTTTTATTTTCTTATGTATTTATTACTTATTGCATTTATATTGTTGATATTCTTTATTTTTTTGTAATTTCCTGCTTATGTATTTAAACAGCTATGCTATTTGAACACTTTATGTGTCATATCATTAAAGTCCAATTCATGGCGTGTATCAAAAATAAATAAAGTGTTTCGCTTAGTTTGAATATAGTAAGAATATTGATGCGACACGTATTCACATCTCCATTGAAAAAAAATACAGAAACAACACTCCTCTTAATTCCATATTTACTGACATAGTGTTTTGTGTGTATTCCAACTGGCGAAAAGGGAATGAAAGTAGACTGAATGCGGTGGAGATGCGATCGCTAAGGCGCTTGTGTGGAAAACCTTTGGTCGATAAAGTGAGGAATGAACAAATAAGAAGTGAATGTAACGGTGGCTGTAGCGTTGTAGATGGCATAAAGAAGGATCACCGAGATGGTTTTAAGGTTTAAGAGAGTTAGGTTTGAAGGCAGCAAAAACAGATGGCATCCGCGAAAAACCTGGCACGATCAGATACTACAAATATTGGAGGATGGCTCTGTTAAAAGCCTCAACAACCGTAGAGCATGCATGAAAAGATGTATTAATGTAGTCGAAGCAGTGGTGCGCCAGGATCGAGGAATATGGCGTTCTATCCTCTCTTCTCACCAACTGTTAATTTAGTCAGCCAATTGTCAATTCGATTATTACTTTTATTCGAATTATTGATTTCATTAATTACAATTAATAACTTAAATTCATTCTGTTTATATCTAAGTATTATGTAGTTTATGGTAATTTGGAAAAAAAAATGTTAATGTAAGTTTTTGAACATTATATATGCAATATGAAGACATCACAAAAATTTAATTGATTGTCATTTTTTCGGTAACAGCATTACCTTAGTTTATGCGTTACTGCACGCCGCTGGCATGTAGTGTTAATGGAATAACTTCTGAAAAATTTTCAGCCGTTTAGACAATAATTGTTTAATGGTGAATTATTCACGTCTACTAAAAGAACGGGTAGTTTGCAGGATATATTTTCTAAATAATAAAATAAACTTACACGAAAACTTTCGCACATTTTGAAAATAAATGAGTAGAAACTGCCAGACACGAATTTTATATTATCTCTTTTCAGAAGAAAATTGGCCCGAAAAGTGATACCAAAGGGAAAACAAAGAAGTGGTGCGAAATGTTATCAAGATACAAATGTAAACTGCCAGCCAGCCAGTCGCGACGACTTCTGCGCTGGAAAAAATGCCCACTTTGTTTTTGTAAGAAATGCGTTTGCCAGCGAAATACATCAGAAGATGTTTGTCGCTCTTTTTGTTCCATTTTCCACCGCTAGTATCGCATTGCATTATAAGTTGAGCATTACACCAGGGGGCGCCGAGGGTCTGATAACACGTTTTAAAGGGGTTTTTTTCAATTCTTGGCACAATATTACTGTCATTGTTTTTTTATTCGGATTACTGATAACTCCAAAATTTACCTCAATGGGATTTAAGACTTTATTATTTTAAAGTCGTATCATTCGCTCGTTTACATTTATTGACTTGCTGTAGAACTAGCTCCGCATACATAATTTTCTAGAAACAAACGACTGATTTATTTATTTATTTACTTAAAAATGTTGCAACGTATTATAAAATGTTACATTATAGTTTTGTAAAATATCTAAATACATAAAGGGACACTCAAGTTACAAAAATTATCTGTTGTAGGTAGTGACTGAGCACAAAAACAAAATATTGGTGTTAACTTAAAACAAACAAAATGGATTATTTCTAAACTTTCAAATTCAAGTATGACCCAAATTGAATGTCGTCAAAATAAATTGTTAATGATGAATATTTTTATTGCAGATATATTCATTTTATTTTAAACAAAATATTTTAATTATTTATAATATCGAAGCAAAAGATATCCCCAATTACAACATTTTACAAAAAAAGAACAGTACTTGACTAACTAACCATTACGCCGTTTTCCCACAGGGGTATGTAGAGAGGATAGAACGCTACATTCTACCATCTAGGTACACCACCTTTGCTTCGGCTACATTCATACATCTTCTCATGCCAGCTCTACAGTTGTTGAAGCTTTTAACAGGACCTTACTTCAATGTTTGTAGGATTTGATCGTGCCAGGTCTTTCGCCCTATATTACTGCCGCCTTCAAAACTTGCCTCATATATTTTCTTAACCATCCTTAAGAAACAGTATACGAAAATACTTTATTTTCATAATTTACAATTACTACCATTATTAAGTCAGTAATTGCGCGGTATAAAAGCAAAGGCAGCAAAATCCAAAAAAAATTAATGCAGTCATCAAAGATTACTATTTTATAATGTACCTACTGAATTCGACATTTTATAGGAAACTAACCTATAAATTTATAGGAAACATGATTTTGGAAGTGATAGATAATAATAAAATGTAGAATTTAATTATTATATTCATACCGCACAATTTATTTAAAGCTATCATGTTTTTTTAAAATATTATAAAAAATATTCTAAAAAAACATTGTGTTCTTTATGTCGTTGGATCTAATTTCCGGTGGATCTTTTGTAACGTGGGCCTTTTGTCGCTGGACCAAATGTCCGTGAACCTTATTTAGTACAATCAATATACAAATTCTCATGTCGTTTAAAAAAAAATAGTACACTGAGTTGGTACGTAAAATATTCCAAACTATAGTTCGTTCACAAAAAATTTTGCAACAAGAAAAAAATCAATATAAATATTCTATATTTTAAAGTAGTAAGTTTGATACTTCACCTTTCGATGAGAGATTCTGTTTCTCTCGAAACTTGAGCAGTGAAAAAAACAAAAATATTATTAAACTCATTAGAGGTAACAAGATTAATGTTTTTCCTAATTTATTGAGTATTATATCAATATTTTAAGTATTTTCAAATTAACTATAGGTGCGCTTGTTTTATGAAAATAGGACTAACTTGCAGGTCTCCTGGAATGAGGCTCGAATCTTATTATACAAGGTTATTTGTAAAACATTAATTACCTCGTAGGACTATATTCCTGCTTTAATTATAAATTGAAAATATTCAAGCAACCATGACCAATAGTTAATAGTTATGGAGATATGCGATATCTAAGATTGAATTTTTTTCCAATATTTCTGACTTATTTTTTGTAAAACGTCGGACTATCATTACAGTAACTTATATGGAATATGAAAAATTCATTTCCTTTAATACAAGTCAAATAAAATAATAAAAGTCTTACAATTTCTGCAGGGTTTTTATCATTGAATGTAACTTGTATTGAAACGGATTAATTTTTCCTAATCGATATACTGTGATGTGATGATAGTTCACCGTTTTGTAAAAAATAAGTCAGAAATATTGGAAAAAAAAATGAAAACTTTGATATTGCATAACTCCATAACTATTGATATTATAAGGTCATGGCTGTTTGTACATTTTCGACTCATAATCAAGGCGGGAATATATCAGCATACAGGAATAAATAACCCTGTTTATATTGAAGGAATTATTATTTGGATATTTTTAGAAAGCGCTCTTTAAAGAGTAAAAAAATGTTCATGCATTTATAACATTAAACGTCATCCAAACGTAGAAGAATAAAGATTATAATAAAATTAGTAAGTTCATGTTAGTATTGTTATGTGAGGTCCCTGAACGGAAGCAGACTGCGCGCTGATGGTGTCCCGAGCGCTCCTGTTCCACTCCGTCATTTCCTCGCTCCATTATGCCTTGTGTTTTATTAAACATGGCCGAACGAAGATTCCTTTCCTGCTGCGGAGTAGCTTTTTCGAAACCGGCTCTTTATTCTCTTTTCTTCCGCACGAGATGCACTTTGTAACATCACCCAACACTGCTGGATCTGCAAAGTTAGTACTTAATATTCTAGTCATATAATAGGTCGTTTCATCAGTCATTACGTTGTGTAACTTGTGTAGTTATATTATTATTTTAAGTTTTTTAAGATATATTGTAAATGTCTCACAGAGACGAAGCTATTTTTATATGAGAAATTGGGTATAAATGTATTTTTCGGTGTTTATAGGGCTTTCGACCTATTGTACGGCTGGCTTAAGTGATCATTTTACACAATTTACACAGTGTAACGTTCACCCGTGGTAGACTATCACGTCTATCAGATATTTGGAAATTGTATACATGTCAAACTTGCACAGCTTGTTTTATATGTGAGTTGTGTATTTACTTTCGTCATCTGTGGATGAAATTGGTCATCCCTTTGCAGTACAGATGTCGCCGTTGGTAAATAAGATATCGAATTTTTTTATCTGATTTTCCGATTTATTTACATTTACACTAGAATACGCCTGAAAATTATTTCAATTTTTAACTCCTTTTTAGACCAGTTTTTTAATATATTCAAAATATTTTGAGTATGTTCAAAATTTTCAAAAACACAATACTACATTTTATCCCCGGAGGGACATTAATAATCGAGATGTATTGTAGATTTTTCATAGAGACGAAGTTTTTTATATGAGAAAGTAGATATAAAAATCTTTTTGGGTATTTATAGTGTTCTTGAAAAATTTGATCATACTCAAAATTTTCTGAATATTTAAAATTTATTTATCTATTCGCTACTTATCGTGCGACACACGGATTGACTATGAACCTGTGCACTCCACACTTGTGAGGTGATATTGTGTCTCGCACTTGTCGATCTACAACACATTTATAAAATATATTCGTTTATTTGCGGTACACTTCATTTTGTTCCGAAAATTATTCATAATTTCTTTATCGTACGAAGTGTATTGTGTAATAATGTTATCTTCAAAAAGTTTATAAAATATTTATACATTTTACTCTAATGAATATAATAAATTAACACCATCTATCGGGATCACCCTGTTGATAGTCTCTTTGTTAAAAAATAAAAGTATTTAAAAAAATTTAAAGGCTTTATTTATGTCTGGGATTTAGTTCTAATTTAGAATAATCAGATAGACTGTTGATTTCAAGTCAGTCTTTTTAACTTTATTGAAATGGTAGTTTATTTATAGTGCAGCATAGTTGCCATTTTCACTAATAAGCTGTGTTTTGTAGTTTTGTATTTTATTTTATTTCGACAACATACACAGCGATAAAGCCTTTAAAGTAAGCAAATAAAGTAAAATGTTGGCTAAAAGAAGATAAAAAAGATAAAATACATTCTAAAAGTATACATACAGTACAGGATTGCAGAACATTGATAAACTAAATGATAAATAAATGAATGAAAAAGAAACTACATGTGTGAAAAATAAAAATGGAAGCATAAAAGAAGCCCTCAGAACAATTAAAAAAAATAATAATTAAATATCTGATTATTAATTATATCTGATGATGCGAGAGACGGATGCGAGAGACTCGGAAGTATGGTAGAGACGAAATTACACCGTGTGAGTAGTACAAAGTTTTCTTTAGTGGGAGATTAAAAGAAATGCTTTTTTGTGACGAATATTTATTTTATGCGGGGGATCAATGTGATGTCCGGGGGGTGAGGTTGGGTGACTACATTTTCTTTAGGGTTCTATTGGGGCAACTGAGCAAAATTTGGACTGATACTATTAAATATATTCATTATTTATGTAAATGAAGATCGGTAGGTACCTATTGATCTTCATTTAATTTGAATTGTTAAAATGGAACGTTTAAACTTGTGTGAAAATTCTTTCACAAACAACTGACAATCGATCTATTGAGAAAATTATAATATTCCGGTGATAAAGTTTCTAATATAAAATAATAGCTTTAAATGTTGTTTCTCTTTTCAGGTGTTTACTTTTATTATTTTTAAATTTTAATGTGAAATATTATATTCTTTTGCTAATAAAAAATAAAAAGCTTTTATTTTAAAAAAAATTAAAATATTTGGGAAACCACATTATATTTATACATGGAAGCCAGCATGAGGGGGGAGGGTGGGTACCTACCTATATTTTGTGGCGTGTCCACAAAGTGTAATTATTCAAAATTTGTATAAAAATAGCCAATGGCCGTATTCTGAACATAGCAATATTGCTATTTCGGTATCTTATTTACACAGTTATTTTATAACATTGTAATGTCGTCAATGACGTATTAGATTTGACAGGTTTGAAATTAATGAATTCAATCACTCAGAAAGCTCTAAAACGTAAAGAAACGTTAAGTTATTCACATTATTATGCAATAACTGTCAAGCAGGCGTGTGCAGTGAGAACCTAAATAATTCCCAAATACATACATGCATAAATTAACGTCATGCTTTTTGTTCTCGCTGCATGCCCCTGCTGTCAAGATACCGAAATAGCAATATTGCTGTTTTCAGAATACGGTCGTCAATGGGATTTTGTAGGCGAATAAATATTTTTATAATGATATTATTTTATTAATTTTCTTAGGAGTTATCTCTTAGGAGTAGTGTCTTGCACAGGACAAAGACTGTATATTTACCAGGTGTGGATCCCCAATTTCACTTTTCAGGGCCGCCAAAAACGGCAGGAGCAGGATGTAGAGAAGGTTTGAGAAATTAAAAAACACTTTAAAACTTGTAGACTGGATCGAAGAGCGAAGACACAATACGACGAAAAGACTGCCTTTGCTCTCCGATTTCAGCGCATTTATTCAATTAAGTACATTAGACCCCGCTTGTGTCAGCCAACCGGCGCGTCGCTCATTTCCGCTGCGCCCCGCGCTGCTGCTGATGCTCCGTTGAACGCGACACACGCTGGGTCAGATTCACACAAATATTCAAAAACCGGCCCTTTTTCAGGGCTACCAAAACATAATATTTTTATTTTCATTTTCTTAAATTTACTCATATAACATAAAAAAGCATTCATAGAAAAACATAAAATATATAAAATTTCGCAGTCTCCGTGTCGCAGTTGGTTGTACGGGGTCAAGTTGATCGCCGTGGATCCTGTTCGAAACAAGTAGAGCCAAAGCGAAACGTCTTGAAGTTTTACAATATTTTATAAAAATGCATCACAAGGGACTAGGAATGTCTTAAGGGACCATTGATTTCCGCTGTCTCGAGTTTTTCCTGATGTGACTGCAGAATTAGCTCACGAATACTGAAGACTCACGTACGAGTATTATCAAAAGAATAATACATTGTATGTTAACGTAGTTTACTTCGTGGTTGGACATAAAACATAATAGTTTCTTTGTCTGTCCTCTCCTCCTCTCTCCATTCGTCCGTCCGTCTCCCTGTCTGTCTGTCTGTCCCCGTAAGTTCGTGTAACGTCCGTAATTTGGTTTGAATTCACGACTAAAAAAAACAAATCAAACGGCCGGAGATGGGGCTTGAACCGCGGGCCGGCAAACCGGCCGCTTAACGCATGTTGCTACGACCACCTCTCCGTGGACCGTCAAAAATATACTATACAATGCACTAGGGCTTCTCAGAAAATTCGCGAACTATTTCATGTTTTGTGATTTTTCACGGGTGTACGGCCAGTGAATAAATTCCTTTTAAATGCTTCCGAAATGTGGTCTTCGGTTTTTATTCTTATCTTTGTATGTTTAAATACGACTGAACTGAATTTTGATTTACCGTGTTTTTCAATTATCTGGGCTCGATGAGCCCCCAATTACGACGGGTAATCGGCGCTCCACTATACTTGGATAAAATATTAAATGCGGCACAGATACGTATCAGCAGTATCAGCACGCATAGTCGCTATCGCATTTTGTACCTCACGCTCTTTCAGAGATACTCCAATACTATTTGTAACAGAAAATCATGGAGAATTTGGATCTCTCATTTGATATTCTAACTAACCTGCATTAGGATTACACCAAGTGCAAATCATTAAAGCTATGACCAATAATTCAATGGAATTACTATGCCAATTGTGTTCACTAAATATTTTGTGATTTAAAGGTGTAACAGAGCTAGTCCGCAATACTTTACAGGTAGATTCCTGCCTTGATTATTAGTCGAAAATGTTCAAGCAACCATGACCTAAAACCAATAGTTAAGAAGATACGCGACTTCAAATTTTGCATTTTTTTTTCAATATTTCTGACTTATTTTTTGCAAAACATTGGACTATTATTATAGTAACTAGGGATGGGCGTTGAATGGACGGACTAGTTGAAATCAACCGTTGACGTTGCATCGACGCGTCGACCGTTTACGTTTATCGCATGGACTAGTTGAATTCGTAGACGGTGGACAGCGGACGCCGTGGTCGGTGGACGATTCGAGATTAACGCAATGCAAAGCAACGAGCGAGAGCAAGACAAAACGTCTCCGTTTATTTCTCTCTCATCTCTCGCTGTCGACTTGTAGATGCCATAGACGTCATAGACGGCTCGACGGGTAATTTCATTTCAACTCTAAAGTACACTACCATAGAGTGCAGATCTGTGTACACGAACTATGACTAGAGATTTGAAATTTGAATACATGCGTAGGGCGAGATAGGCTTAATAAGCTATTATCTATTATTTTTTTACTTGTTTTTTTGTGATGTCACGTGCGACGATTCGGTGAATTCCCAATTTTACGCTGTATAAAATAAAACAATTCTGTTTAATTATTTTATTTTTTATTGAACTATTATTAATTAACAGGCCGGCTAGATATTTTTCTAAAATCAATATTTATTCGATCGATCTCGACTTCTTATATCTACCTGAAAAGGGATGCTAAAATTTAATTATTGTGTTATTTCCTTACTTTTCAACTTTAGCATATAAATGATAAACAAACTTGTTGGGAATAAAATTTTCTATACCTAACTATGGTCCTTATTCAGGAGTCCAACATTAATTATTATATATGTAATATAATCTTGAATTTAGGTTTAATTAATTTTTATTCAAAATTCCCTATTTTCAACTTTATAGATAAAAAATAAATCTATTATAATTTTGTTCACACCACTTTTTATTGGTTTTTACGTGTTTCGGGAACAATGTTCCTTTTCTCAGATTGAGCCTTAAACTAAAGTTGACAAATAATACAGATATATTTATTTATTAATAATGTCACCACAAAGTGAAAGCCTGACCTTGAAAGATGTATTCTTCAATAAATTTCTATATAACATCTCAAATGTAAAGTATTTTTAAATTATGTATTTATTTATAAATTTATAGATAATAAATAAGTGTAAAGTATTTTTTACCGCACCTCATAACTGGTGCCTTTATTACGCAAAATCATTGTTTCTTTCCATTTTATTTACTCACATTTTAATGCTTATACCCAATACTTTCACTGCTTATATATGTAGTTTATATTTATATTTTACTGCTAACACCTGATATTGCTGTGTATACCTACTTCTTTCTTTTTTATATATAGAAAGAAGTATATAAAACAATATGTAAAAGCATATAATGTGCGTAAACAAATAAATAATAAAATATTTCTTTTTACAAATAAGCACAAGTAGCGGTTTTACTTTCCCCGAAACTATATTCCTTCGAACTCCTTTAAATTTTAAAAATTAACGTCATAAAAATAGCCAACGGTTGAGCCGTCGAGAAGCGTCGCGTTGAACCGTAGACAGTTGACCATCGTCCCGATGTTTAGATAGAACGTCCGCGACGTCCACGTAACGAAGTTGACGCGTCAACTAGTTGACGAATTCAACTAGTTGATCGTCTCGTCGATGGATGGACGTGGACGGTCTCGTTTCGTCGACGGTAAATACGTCGACGACCCAACCCTAGTTCAAGGTCCTCCTTAAATTTGAATATGTTCTAACATCGATGTGTTAATTAATAGTAATGGAGATAAGTGACATCAACGAATGAATTTTTTACTGAATATTTCTGACTTATCTTCTGTAAAACGTTTACAATCACAAAAGTATAATATATCGAATATTACAAATTCATTCGAATTAATACAAGTCAAACAAAAAGATTCAAACCTTGCAGAATTTTGCACCAGAATCTTCCTGCAAAATCTTGATGATTTTATTTGATTTGCATTAAAGCAAACGAATTTTTAGCGAAGGAATATTAGAATATTTTCGGAAAATAATTTAGGCTGGAATCTACCAGTAAAGAATTGTCGACACATATATTTTTGAGTGTACATAATATAATTGTATTACAAAATCTATATTCTTTTATTTGTAATCTCAACATCATAAAAATAAAACCAAAAAACTAATAAAAGAGTAAATTTCCAAGTTTATAGAAACAAACTACTCTCATATGCACTAGCGTCAGCTCCTTTATGGCGAGTAAAACTCTATTATTGTGTGAATGTGTTTTTTGTATTCGCGAAAATATGTACTATGCCATGTTTATAAAAAATTAATAAAAAAATAAAATTTGTTCTTCAACATCAGTTGAGGGGTATAAAATCAAAAGCAGGTGTTTCTAAGATAATTACAAAAAACCTGTCAATACTCAAGGAAATTTCTCTGGAATCGATGAAACCCTAATCTTATTGGAAATAAGTTTTAAAATCTATTTTTCTGGTATGTAAGTGTATAAATTAATATTTATCTTTTAAATACGGATATTGCTGTATTTGCTACCTAATATTAGTATTTATTGCTTTTGTTATTTACAGAATTGGATATTGTTGGCTTTGCTGTGATGTTTCAGCCCAAAATCAACATCGTCTCTCACTTTATTATGAAGCGCCCATTTTGTCACGTGACACGTCCTTGGGCATTGATTGGTTGAAGTGGATATTGCTGTCTTTGCTTTTAATTATTATTTGGAAACATGATTTTGGAACGGATTGAGATATATTCTCTATAAAATGTCAAATTCAGTACAGTCTAAATTACTAATGCTCGATGACTGCACTTAAAACAGTTTTATAAATATTTTTTTTGATATTGCTGCTTTTGTCCCTTAATTGTCAGCTTTTGAATTGAGTGGAGGAAATATAGCAAAAGAGATATAAATACTTGGTTTTTCATGATAGATTTCTAAACATGACGTTTCGGTACTGATGCCATTCTAAAAGAGCATTACAGAAAGATCTTTAACAAAAAAATCGTTGGTTTTTGCTGGCGATCAACCGGTGGAAGGCGCGTGTTCACTTATCTACACGCTGACTCGGCAAAAAGCAAAGCTTACGAGTGCTCGTCCAATGATTGACTATGCGTGCTACGTGCGAACTGTATTACCAAAACCGCTCTTATTCAATTAACAAGTTTAATTTTAAATGTCAAAAGGGAGAGAACATGTTTGTTGACCAAAAATTAGCGAACTAATATATCCTTTTGATTTTATTACTGTTTCGATTTGTTTTACCGGAATTTCTTATTCATAAAAAAATTGTATGGCAGTTTGCAATGTTTTAATTGTCCTTAATTCTTGTTCTTCTTCATCAGCTTTTTATTTATGCAATTACATAAAAATAAAATCCTAGTCTGTCTATAGCCTAATTTATATTAACATGAAAATAATCTTAACATTAGAGTGAATTATCTCTTTCCTTTAAAATACAAATATTTATTTATTAAAAAATACACATTTTTATTGTGAAGTTGCAATTTCAGAATAATGTTCTGTGCAAACAAATGATTAAATTAAGCAAATTTATGAATCAAATACATACAGAAAAATCAAGTCAACGAAAAAATATTTTAGCTGCTACTGGGAGTGGAGGTCCGGTGTTTGAATCCCGATAGCAGCTAAAAATAATATTTATTATATATATATATATATATAATAATATATATATATATAATTTATATATTATCTATATATATATACATGCTATCTATGATATACTATAATATATTAACGCGCAAAAATCAATTAAATACAACCACCGAACAAATAAATATCGACGCATTAGAAGCTACACCGAGTACAAAGCCCATCACAAGGAGCCAGACAAACGCCATTATGGCCAACAACGGCCGGGAACACCCAATACTTAATACGAAATTCCCAAAAACCATTAAGGCCAGTAATGACCAAAGTACCCAAATTTAGATTTTGACTTGCCAGACCTCACTTGGTAATAAACTTCCGATTCGAACGGACTTGCTCGCATTGCCTCTCGTGACGGAAATTTATTAACAAGACACCCTGAAGATGCCTGCTGTGATTCAGGCGAAACGTCGGTAGACGTATGGTCCTTCTGAGGACCAGATTTTGACGCAGGTTATCCCCAAAGAAATTAATACTAACATTTCTAACACCCGTGAAAACCTTTACTATAAATATATATATATATATATATATATATATTGTAATACTCTTGTTTCGGGATGAGGTTGCTTCCAGTAAAGACTTTGTTCTCGTAAGTATTTATTTGGGTAACAATAACGGTTTAGACAATCGTTTATACAGTAAGATGCGGTCAGAATAACAATGGTAGTAAAAGAGAGAGCGACTCGACATTCACGCTCCTTTTTATACATTCTCGCTCTCTGTCATGCAGTCTCTTTCAGTCAGATCAATTACATATATTATATATATATATATATATATATATATATTATATATGTGAACAAACCACTTCATAAATTAATATTTGATTTAGAATTTGCAAATTCAAAAAAAGTACTCATTCAAAATGAAAATCTAAATTAATCTAGATTTATTAAAGATATGAGACTGTATTTTAATATAAAATTTATTTGATCAATCTATTTTCATATATTTTATTAAATAATCACGTCGTCCTGGGACAGACTTAGCCTCATGCCTAATAGAATTATAATTAAATTTGATTGTAGAAGATAGAAAATCTTTGGATAAGACTACTTTACAGCTAGTTTAATTACATAATACGATAAGTAATTAATAACAAAATAAGATGCGATTATTTCAACTGCAAATTTTGTTTAACTTTGATAATTATACTTTCTTGTTGTCGGTTCTCACGATGCAATTTAAATTGCATGCGATTTCTTTTTTCTTCCCACGGAGTATACAGTTCGTTCTAAACGTTTATTGTTGAATGTATTTGAAACGATTAATTTAATAAAAATAATACGCGGAGTTGCTAATGAAGAATTTTTTAATACCTACGAAATTATTTTTGGTGGTAAAATATTTTTTCAGTTCTTAAGCAACGATGGAAAGAATTACGTTCTAAGAATTTCTCATTACATCATGTTTATTGCAAATTTACCGAAAAAATAAGTATCACTATCTGAAATAAAGCGGTATTCTTTTAACATAAAAATTTGAATGTTACGGTAAAAAAAGTCAGTCGTTAATATCAATGAGAAGTAGTTGAATGACGACCAATACTCAAGAAAATTTGTCGAGTATGTGTACAAAAATGTTGGATACAATTAGAAAGATATGTAGAAAAAAGAAAATAAACACCAAATCTGCACCTTCCATCCCAACATTATCGGTAAATGAAAACAGAATTTCAAAGCTATAACTACTTCTTACTAAATATATATTTCTTTGAATCGAATCAATGCTTTATATACAATTTTATTTTGTATTAGTAGATTAATGCATATTTTATACCTGAAAATTAAAATAATTTGACTGCT
Organism: Agrypnia vestita; assembly: GCA_016648135.1. Classification (NCBI taxonomy): domain Eukaryota; kingdom Metazoa; phylum Arthropoda; class Insecta; order Trichoptera; family Phryganeidae; genus Agrypnia; species Agrypnia vestita. Next base: position 28,491 of record JADDOH010000668.1, on the reverse strand, counting down.
TTTATTATGAATTAATAATACCCATACTTCTTTATTCACTAATCTATGACTCTTATAGAGATAGTAGAAAAATATGTTTCTTTATTTTAAATGTTTTATCGTACCACTTTATGTATAAATAAAAATAAATAAAAAACTATAAATCTATCGATAAAAAATTCGGTTACCACCGATATACGAACCAAGAAGTGTTTCAATCCGGGGAATTGCAATTACCAATTTCCCTACATATTGTTTTTTTTAAATTTTTAACTCTACAACAGAGCAAAAGACCTAATTACTTCAGCCGAAACACATCGTAAAAACACCTAGATTTGAGAATGACCTCTTTGCGAATCAAACCTGAAACCTCCGGTATATTAATCATTAAAGATTACGAGACTTATACAAATAATGTCAATATTTAAAGAGATGAACTAAACGCGTTATTTAGGAAATAATGTTTATCTTAGTGCAATTAATTATATAGATACTCTGTGGTTACAAAAAAATTAAGACTTAGTGCGCATTGCTGTCCAAAGAATTCCGAACCCCTGTCTCCAGTACTGTATTTTAAATGCATTAAGTTTTCTTCTCTCTTTTGATCTTACTTTTTTCTGTATTTCTGATTATTCTTTCTTTCTAATTCATAAAGTTTGTTTAACGTGTCACAGAACTGTGTTCGAAAATTGCACACACAAACAGTAAAATGTGTTTTCATTAAAATACCAAATGAAAAAATACTGTTCATTTTGACAGACAAGTGATCGAACATGAGCCTTAAATATCGTCGAATATGCTCTACGATGTAAGATAAATAACGCGTTTGGATTTGCCCATGTTTCCGCACCTAACGACCCATTCGGCTACCTTTCAGCTTAATAGAAACGTGACGTTATGGGAAAGTAGCACGTATTTCTGAAGCACTTTCAGTTTGTCGCCATGGAGACGGACAGGTAGAACCGCGAAACCACCGAGACCATATTGCCGGGGTCTCGACACCGGTTATAGATATTTTCAATTTCAATTTATAATTAATTCAATTTATTTTCTTTGTTCTTACTTTTTCTTCTGGAAATCGAAAGAACAGTCAGTAGTGTAGTTTCTCAATAAAATTTAGTTACGAAACCCTTTTACATTTTGTGGAACATCTCAGTGTAGCAAATTTTAAAAAATGTGTCGGAGTTTTAATCTCAATTGAACGATAAATATGGTATCAGACACTTTGTATATTTTATAAGTATTAACTCACTTTCGGTAGCTGTATTATTTTATTTTATTTTTAATGAAATACCAAAAGGGTTCAAAAACCATAAGGAACAATATATTTCTTATTTCGAACATAATACATCCCATTTACAAGTGTATTCGGTCTGCTCTAGCGATATGCATATGTTTAATATTTAATGAAATGTGTTCAATGTAGAGTTCTAGCCTCCTGAATGATGCGTTTCCCTTCTTCCGATTCATTGATTTCTACTTTCATCCCTCGTTCTCCCCTAGTGTTTCCAGATCAGTCAGTATATGAGGCGCTGTCGGGGTTTGCCCAGCAGTATTTTATCAGATGATTTAGCCTCATGTACTATTTTAATGGCTGTATTTTCTCTGCTTGCCCAACAAATTGTAGGAACATGACCTATCCAAGCTTGATATATTTTTTAAAATTTTTTATTGTTGCCATTTTATTTTTACCTCTTGAAAACTGTATTTACAGTTTAAACGCAAAGATTTCATTACAGTATATGTATATTTCCTTACTTAATTGTCCTTTAATTATTATATAGTACAAATTTTAAACTATCTCTTTAGGGTTTTTTCTATATTTTTTGTCCCGTTACATTTTTTATTCTTTCCGATATATCGTTGGTATAACGGTGGTATAATGGTGGTGGTTTTGAAAATTATTGTGATAGGGACAAAATTTTCGCATTGCTCCTGTGTCTCTAGGTGCCCATTGCCACATTCATGTACCGAATTCATTTTATTAGTATTAAAAAAACAAAAAGCATATAATCATTTTATCTAAGAGAAAAAGGCCTTCAAGTTCCTCAGAATACGAGAAACATTACTGTGGTCACTACACTGTAATCACTACTGCAGTCAAATATTACTGTATTGGATCTATCAAATGTGTATCGCGTGCACGTTTGAATTAATATCTTCGTCTATCTTCTTTTCAATTTACCTTTTGAACTATATATTACGTTTTTATATATTTAGGACTACAGAATATCTTTCTGCCTTATTGTACTATAACAATACTGTACAGCCTTTGAATAAATTTTAATATTTTCAGTAGTTTACTTTCACTATTTGTGTAGGTATAATGGAATACTAAACTTAGGTAAGACTAAAAAAAATTTGAGGAGTGGAGGGAGGGAGGTGATTAGTGTCGGGTGGGTGTATGGGCGTGGTCATTAAGCGTATCAACGTAGAAATGGCAAATCACGCAAGAACTGAAGGTCATCGTGATTTGCCATTTCTAATTATGTAATTTACGCTTATGTAATTATGTAATTATTAAATTTACGCTTCATAATCTAATTATGAAGCGTTAATTTAATAAACGTTTATAAAAAAGGATAGAGACTAGGTATATTAGAAGACTTAGTGATAAATAGTAATAAAAATGTAATTTATATTTACACACAATATGTAACACTTTGAATTACGTCCCTTCTTCTGAGCTTGGTGACCACGCTCATACACACACCTGACTCCAATCCTTCCCCCCCACTCCTCACTTAATCAGTCTTAATTTAGTAGTTTATAGTATTAGTAATATTACTGAAGATGATGCCTTAGTATCCAAAACGTTCCGATTGTTATAAATAAATAGTGATAGCAAACAGTGTTATCATTTTTTAATAAAATTTAAAATGGCCTTAACAAAGTTACACAAGAAAATTAATATTTTTCATTAAAATAGTATAAAAAATATTTTTTTATAATTCTTATACGTTTGCCCATAACCGGGAATTAGCCAGTGTTTGTGTGTCGACACTAAGGATTTTCCCTACGAGTGAGGCGACATCAAGATTGCATTAACTCTATAAGATCCGGTTGATGGCCATACCAGTTGATGGCCGGTGCGGTCGTCAGGGAAGATTGCTTATTTGATTTAATGCCATAGTAGACAAACATTATAGCTTTCATTTTAACATGGAACATCAAAGATTTAAGGATTATATTACGGTCGGTTGACATACTTAGGTATTGAAACAAGCGGATATTTTAAACGAACCGTGTTGGGATTCAATTCTCGTTTCACTGGAGAAAAAACACAGCGCCCTCAGGAGAATGCCCTATCGCCACGGGGGCCAAGGGTACTGATTATTTCTTACTCAGTTGTTTTTGTGATGTGACTCCAGCGAAATGTCGATAATCGAATCTCAACACATTCATACAATTCGTATAAAATATTCGTTTGTTCCGATAACTAAACACGGAAAGTGTTCTTTTAGCGGGTACAATTTACCGCGAAAACTGCGTCATGAAATTTCGCAACATACCTAATTATTTGCTCTCCCCTTTACTGTTTTATTTTCACCTTTTTGATCAATCAAAAACACTTTGGATGCGCCAAACATTGATCCCAGAATCTCACAGCGAGCACGTCGAGAAATTACGCTGTCATCTTGGTATTCCTCTAATTGACCGTGACGTCAAATTATCATACAAGAATAAATTGTTATTTTTTGTCAGAATTTAATGCATTTAATTTTTGATATACCTACTTTATTATTTATACATTTTAATATCGAATTTTAATATTAAGATTTTAATTTAAAGAAAACTATTATCCCAGTTCAAAGTAAGATACTAGTATTAATAAAGAGCTTAAGATATTTATAATTCACATCACTTGATTATTCGGTATCTTAATTTTATTTCTTTGTTTAAATTAGCAGAAAATATATATGTAAGGGTGATATGAAATATGCACTTAAGACATGGAATGCATTTTAAAAACTATTTATTCCACAACCCTCCAGACAACTCACTAAAAAAAAGTGATGCACACAAAAAAAAATCTGCTGAGTGTGAAAATTAATACAAATTAATAAAATAAATCAGTAAGTTCTCAGGCCTCACGCTCAGAATTTTATTTAAGTAAGTCGATATACTATCTAGAAAAACGTTCAATGGTTTTAAAGTCGATATCCTATCTGGAAAATCGTTCACTAGTTTTAAAGGTCAGCCTTGCAACATGAAAAATCAATTATCCGTTGACATTTTCTCAATTATTGATTAAAATGATTATTTAGCACATACGAAGTATAGTGAGTATTTTTTTTTAAATAGATATTCTTTTGCTTACACAAACAATCACCACTGACTTCGTGACATAACCTATCCATCAGATGGAAACTCGACAATTGCATTATTCATATATATATATATATATCAGTGATTTAAACAGGAAATATTTCCAATTACAAGAAAGCCTAGTTTTCCAGGACTAAGTACAATATGTGTGTCGGTTAGGTAGTAATTCAGATGCATGTATGTGTTTGCGTTTTATCTGAACTACGTTATGAATTTTTGTTTTGAAAAATATATGTAGATACAATAGAACTGAAAATTCTAATACGCTATGAATTTATGTTTCAGTTATCAGAAACATATGGCACAGATTAATTTTTTACACCTCATTGAAATGTTGAAACACCAAACGATGCCATTTCCGAACGCGAGTTGCTAGGTAAAATTTGACAACAGCGCTGCATTTCTTGGTTTCCCTACCACAGTGTAGAACCATCCGCGAGACCTTGGGACACTCAGTCGCTGCGTAGTAGTCGTTTAGGATGGAGCTGCCGCTTAGCTCGCCCGCCAGGTGTGAACTGCGCTCAGTTATTCAATTTTTTAATGAAAAAAAGGTTTCTCCGATAGATATTCATCGCCAGTAAGTGGAAATGTACGCTGAAAAGTGTATGGACATAAAAAACTTCCACGATAAGCAGCGGTCGGGGCGGCCGAGTTTGCCGGAATCAACGGCGGCTCAAATCGACGAGATAGTGCGCAATAAGCGGAGAATAACCCTTCATGAGATAAGAGAATGTCTTTATGAAGAGTGTAGCTACTTCTCCGTGCAGAATATTGTGTCGGAGGTCCTCGGTTACCACAAAGTGTCCGCCAGTTGGTAAGCAGCTCACCGATGAACGAATACCCTATTCAAAGAATTCGGCTGGGATATCATCGACCACCCTCCTTACAGCCCGGACGTTGCCCCCAGAGATTACCACTTGTTTTCCGCTCTCAAAAAACATCTTGGAGGACAGAAATTCAAGTCAGACGAGGAAGGGCAAGAAGCAGTCGTCAGTTGGCTTCGCGACGCGGCGGGAGAGTTGTACGACGCCGGCATTAAAAAGCTGGTTACCAGGATGCAAAAAGTGATTGATCGTCAAGGCGACTTTGTAGAAAAATAGCTAAATGATCAACCTTTCCAACGATGTACACAAGGTTGTGAATAAATTTGATTTTCTATGAAAAAAATAGGAGACCTTACTTTTCAGTACGCCCTAGTATTTAATCTTACTATTATGCAATTGCATTTTATAATACAACGCTGGATTTAAATTTTTATTGGAACACCGTGTTTCTGCGCTTGTTTGGATAACATGGTTGTTGGTGTTGCGGTAAGACGTTCGCCTAGCGACCAAGGTTGGGGGTGTAATTACTGGATGCCAAGTATTATTTTTTACAGTATAATCACAGAGGTTATATTTCGAAAAATAGTAATTGTTTCTATATTCTGTATTGAAATGAACCAAGAATAGCGATCGGTAGATATAAGACGGCTATAGAGTGAACGGCTGGGAACCAAATCAACGGGCACCCCCTCTCCCGTAAAAATATGTATTACATTGATTGCCATCCATTGCAAAATTTTCTCAGTTGCACTCTAGGACTCGAGGACGAGGAAAATATTAATACCTTGAACAAAATTTGCAGACTTCGTTACTCTAGAGAGTAACTGGAGAGAGGACCTGAGAAAAATAAAAGCACCCCCTTCCCAGAACTAACTTCCTGAATTCGAGTAACATCGGGCACACGTGTGGTTTTGTGATTTTTTACTTCTTTTTTGCGTTTATTACATATATATCTAATCATCTAAACCATAACATGTATACATAATTAATACGCTTACTAAATGTTTTTGAAAGATATCTTATTTCGCTTTCGTGCTGTGAAATTTAATTTTGCTCCGACGGTGGAAATATTTATGCCCTGAATCAGTTGAAGGTAGCTAGCTGTAGTCTTCAAATGGGGTAGCGTGCACAGGGTGGCATGACGTGAATAACCGTTGCGTGCAAGTATGTAAGGTACCTACTGTGTACTCACGGGTGTGGTAGCTTTATTACTCACGCTTTATGAACTGGGGGAAGTGTTGATGTTTTGTATATACGAGTAGGTACATAGCGCCCAGATTATAAGAATTCTTTCGTAAATTTATCTAAAATAAATTTATTAAAATCACTTGGGTATTAATAATGAAAATAAGGAAAACATAAAAATGTATGAGGTGTGATAATTTTATTCCCGGATTGCACCACAAAAAACTATTCAAACTACATACAAGTAATATACAGGTACTAGCTGTGCACGCAGCTCCACCTGCGTGGAATTCAGTTTGAGACTATAAGATTATCAATGAAAAATCAATATAATCTAAACAACTCGTCTAAACAATGTTGTATAAAAGGCAATTTTTATCTAGAATTTAAGATTACTAATAAATAAATTTGAAAGCATCATCAATTTATAATGTACCAAATTTTAAGTTTTATAGAATACATAGCATATAAATTTATAGGAAACATGTTTTTGGAAGAAGATTGATACATACAATCTAGAATTCGGTACATTTTAAATTAGTAATCCTCGGTGACTGCATTCAAAACATTTTACATATTCCACATATAACAATATATATAAAACTCAATGTCTGTCAGTTCCCAATACAATCTTACTCCCTTTGATATATCATTTTATCATATGGATACTCTATAGGACCTCGCCAAAACATAAGTATCCTTTTTCCATCCTCTGGCTGCCTTGCCCCCTTATTAATACGTATTATATTATATTGAATCCCACCCCTTTTAAATTTCGCTCAGTTCCTCCATAGGATTCGGTTTACATCGTCGATAACCACTTTCCCTCTTGCTCCTCTGGCCCTTTACTCCGAACCATGATATAAATTTGTATTGTATCAAAATGAATTTTATTTGTTATTTTATTGCATTGCCTGCACAAAATTTAAGCACCTTTTCTCATTGCTATGGCTATCCCACCCTCTCTCCACACTTTAAAGGTATATCAAATAATATCGGATCCAAATTCTGCATTCTGCAATTCTGAACTTCCCTCTAGGACCCTGAGCAAAACATAATCATTTTCAAATTTTGGATATCTATTCTTCATGATCCTGACGAAATAACCCCACCCTCCACCTCTCGAACTCGCGGATATCTCACCTATGAGGGCCTGGAACGAATTGCGAACGTCTTATTATTAAGAGCCTTCACAAATGAAAATTCTTTAAACCCCTATTTTAAATTGTAACTAAATCTGATTCCCAAGTAATACTGGATATGGATCGCTAGAATTGTAATATAACGTTGTCGTAGAAATATGATCTCTGTCTTTCTTCGTTATTTTTTGAAGATTGGGATCTTGGATTGGATCTTTGGATCCTTTTATCTCTTGCTTTCTTTTATCCTTGGTCTCTTTCTTGGATCCTTTTAATTATCTGCCTCCAACTGCATCTTTCTGGAAACAGAGAAATGTTCTCATTTACTCGATCTAGCGTATCACAGAGTTATCTGGATGTAGTTAGTGGCTGGGGTCCTTTTGAGCACAATAAACATTGGCGTAACTATGGCTTTGTAGCCAATCCGGGGTTCGAGAAGTCTGCGCTCTGCAAAACATTCTAAATGTATACTTTTCGCAGCGTTGAAGTGGATAATGTTTTTTCCAAAATTATCGTAAAAGTAAAAATGAATATTTAGTTAAATTAATAAAAATAATAGGTAATTTGTTTCTAACCGGAGTTAAATTAGGTAAGAAATACTAACTTTTTTACATCTACAAGAGTTTAATGATATTTTTCTATTTTACTACCTAAGTTTCGGTAGAAACAGAATCTCTCATCGACAGTTGAAGTATTGAATTGTTCACCATGAATAATCAATGATTATCATGAATAACCTGTACAATATTAATGCCAAATCGATCAATAATATATATAGGAGTTCTTTACTAGTGCGTAAAGCAAAATAAAATCGTTTTCCTGCCTGAAAACACACTTTTGTTTTTGTCCTAAATTTTGAATCAAAGAATTACTGAAGACAAGGGATCGATTTTGTTTTCACTATTTAATGAATTAACCACTAAATAATTATGTTTTTACTTCTTATATTATATAAAACACATTCAGAGACCCCTACATCGGAGCCTACTAATTTTATTCCATTCAGCATCGGGGTCCAATTTACATAGTCACTACTGACAATAAGACATTCTATAGGCTTTCACTATGTCGTGCAATGTGTCTAAAAAACTGCCGTATTCATCGCCGACACACAGTTGAGAGTCGTGCTTCAATTTGAAGTTCTTAGAAAATGGAAGCAAAGAATGCCTTCTGGCCTTCTATGGAAAACTAAGTGTACGCCACTTTTCTCAGTCTTTCTCTCTTCCTTTTTAATGGATTCTCTACTATAGAAGAATATGGGGAAAAATACATTTGAAACTTTATTATTTGAAACGTTTCAAACTGGCGTAAAGAATAATATATAATAACCCAAAAAAGTACGCAAAAATCCGCCGATGTTCCGACAGGTTAATTGATTAAGGATATTGTCGAAATGTTAAGGTCCAGTATCTAACTATATTCTTTCACAGGGTTGATTGGTTAATTATTTTAGAAGCACGCTTCGGGAAGGGAGCGTCGAATTTCGTGTGCTATTATATAACTACCAGCAAAATAATTGTCATTTTTCCGTCAACGCTATATTTAAACAGTTCAGTTCATGAAACATGACGAATTTTTCTTCGCTAATTTAAGGGATGTTTTGTTGAATTTCGTATATATTTTTTACGGATTAATTTATAATTTTTTATGTACTCTTTTTCTAGGCGCGCGCGCAAGAATTCTGTAGATAGACAAATAAATATGCATACATATTACGATTCAGAAAAGTACGTCGGCACTAGGGCATGCGTTACCGGTTTTCGGTAAACCGATTTAGCGGTAAATATGGCTCAATTCCATTATGGCTGAAATACCGGTAAATAAATTTTTTAGTATTGGTATTGTCGGTAATTTTTTTTTAATGTATAACGTATAATAATTTTAATGTATAATATTTTTAAACTACGATATTGTGTGACGATATTTGCAGAAAGTTGAATTGTTGTGCATTTGTTGTATAATTAGTTTCCTCAGTATTTTCTCGGGCGTAATAAAATGCGCGTACGTGCGTTGGGGATCCGAGACTAGTCATCGCAAAAGCACTAGTCATGCTTATGGAACTTTATTGATTATTATTTATCCTTTAGCGTCTATTCTGTATTTTGACAAATACTTTTAGTGTCCTCCTAAATTTCGTGACGTGTGTACTTCTGTTTCATCATTTCGACACTGCAATTTCATCAACTATTAAAATAGCGAAATTCTTATCTATGGAGTAAGCATTTTTGAAATAATCTATATATTTATGAATTTATGTATGAGCCTGTAATGAGCGTATATAAGTAAATAAATAAATAATTATTTTATTTCGCATAAATTCTTAACCAAAGAAATCGAATTTATTATGACCATAAGATATAAATTGTATGTAGGTATATTAAATAAATCGATGAATAAATGAGATAACGCATCAATCTTAATATAAATAAATGAAATACGTTCTGTTAATATAATAAGTACCTAATCTTTGTGAAAAATAAATATCAATACGAGTGTGTAAGAATTCGTTTTTATTAAAATATATTTTTTCAATTTTTTGTTTTATATCATAGTATAATGCCATAAGATTAACTTTTTAACACCTTAATATTAGCGATAAACCGGTATTAAGTTCAGAGTTTTACTGGTTAACCGGTAATGACATTTTCCGATCAATTTGTATGTTCCTCACACATCCGCATCATAATAAATCTGAAAATATGTTAATATTTTTATTGATTTAACGTAGGAATTTATTTAACGTTTAAAATAAATATTTTAAACGAGATAAATAAAAACAATAATTGAATCATTAAAATGTTTTCCACAAAAAATTGAGGTTTGTTATTTTACGTAGAAAAATGATTGGTATAATAAATACTGGCACAGGATTATTTCAGTAAGTATTTATAATCCCGTATTCATCTGTATCCATTCGGTGAACTGTGACAGTTTGGTGTAGACCCCCGGAAGGGCGGCGTCCCCGCACGCGGCCCGCGCGCCCGCCGACACCACCCCGACCTGCCGACCCCTGGCGACGAGCGGTCCTCCCGAGTCGCCCTGTAATTAGATTAACCGCATTATATTTAGCGGTAAATATATATAATAATAAAATACCCACAAATTTGTGGCGGTCCGAACACAAGTTATTGAAAACGGTTTCACAGTTATTTCCGTAGATATTTCGTGCCCTCGGAACAGCGAGATATCGTCTGATGTTTAAAACGTCAAAGTGAGATTGGATTTTGATCAATAAGTAAAATTTAAAAAAATGGGACTCTTTAACATACAGTTGCAAAGTAAACCTATTCTTGATTTCGGGCGGCCTAGCCCAATCTTCTGATATTAAGATCAAATTGAGACAAAACATTTAGATTTGAGAATCAGAGTTTAGTTAATCATTCTTTTATTTCTTTGCCGCGAGTTTAGGTTATCTTCCATGAGCGGCAATAACTACGACAATGTTGCTATACAATTGAGAGTAATATAATAAACCTATTTCGGAATTCGGGCACGTAGAGTAAACGTTGTACAACTTTGTACTCTAGCTCATTAGAAATAAGTATCAAAATAAAGGGGCAAGTTACGAAACACGGACTCTAATGTAAAAAAAGTTATATTTTATTTGTGTTTAAATTAACAGATGCTGTTCCAAAAGAACTAAACAAACAAGCAAACCAAGGCAAACAAAACAAACAGGCAATTCAAGCGGTACCAAAGTACCGATTGACATTCTGGTTTAAATTCATATGAATTTCATGATTTTTTTAGAATATAATTTTTTTAGAATATTCTTAATTTTATAGATTAATTTTTAGCTCTCCCAATATTAAAGTTTCATTTAAATATTAACATACAATTTGCATACCATAAAATTTGACTTATTTTTACATTTTAGATAGAAATCAAGATTTCATTTTAAGTAAAAAATGTTTGAACAGATCTGAGAAAATTTATTGATGTAGAATATTGAAAATAAAAGAGCTTTCAAACATTTTATCTCTTGAAATATATTCTTCACAGGTTCTATGGATGAATCCTCTCTGTCCAGGGTTCGTGAAGGAGGAGAGTTGTCACTAGACTGAAGCTTGTAAACGTCGGTACCAATTCGGCGAATGAAAATTATAAGTTGTATGTGAAGATTTTCATTTGGCGTGGGTTAGTTCACGATGGAGATGGTGGGAGATGTGGGTCGGATATCCAGCATTACTCTATTGTTATTGATGGTGAAAGCTTACGATTACGTTATTAGCTGTGTGGGTAAAGTGCTTTGTAACATTAAGATTTCCTTATATTTTATTTCAGGGCGCTATTGGCTACTTTATTAAGATAGACAATAACGTAGAGTAATGTGATACATTAGTGGCCCTCGCAGTTCAGTGGGCATGATACTGATGTCTTCCACCGAAGGTGCGGTTTGATCCCGTGGTTTTGTTGAGGTCCTATGTAATTTACTTAAATCAGGCCATGTTTTTCCACATTAAACATGTATTAATTGTATAATAAAATTATACGAGAATTCGGTCGAAAATTCGAACAATGCAGAGTGAAATACATAAGAAGAGTAGCGGGGAGACGTTGAGAGATCAAATCAGGAATGATATCATCCGAAGAGATCTTGGAATGAGCTCGCTGCTTTTGCAAGTACATATAGGGAACGAAAGACTGCCTAAATAAATATTTTAGTCAGTGCCAGAGTAATACGACCCAGAAGAATATGGAAAAGCAAATGGAGAGACTCTGCGAACAAAGATTGAAGTACCCGTGACCCCTAGTAATCGACCCAGCTCAGAACAGAGAGTGGTAGTAGAGTGCTGTCTAAGGGATGGGCCATGGATCCGACCAGGAATGAAGAAGAATTAGAAGTAGTAAATTAACAACTTTGAATACTTATAATAGAACAACATAAAATTGTGATCGAGAAATGCCACATAAAGTTTTGGTCTAAAGAACTCCATAATCCAGATACACTACGATATATTGGATTCACGAGAGGGTGACTACAAAAGAAGAATTAATAAATAGGACTGAGATTTCGAGTGATGAAATAAGACATGTCGGAGATAACTTTCTAGAGTACGAAATTCAATGTTTGAACCCTGCTAAACTTGTGTCGTAGCGGCAGTACCTATATTTATTCTAGGCACATTTATTTTATCCCGGTAATTGTGCATTTAAGGCAAAAATTTTGCAATTAATTTTGTCCAGATTTTATGTTATTCCTATATTAAAAGATACGCACATTTCATTAAGAAAATTCTATAAAATATGTAAATTGTTAATTTTAAATACAAATTTATTGAATAATGCTATTTTTACTCCCTTTATATTAATTCGTGGCGTCTGCTTTCTTGCTTGCCGGCTTGCCGTCGAAAAAACTTTGGATCGATTTTTGACCCTTTTCCCGTGATCCAATCGAGCTGAAACTTTGCAAGCAGACTCGTGGCGACGATCAAGAAGATCTATCAAATTTTCGTTAAAAAATAATAATAATTATAGTATAATTTTGGATTTTTCAAATCTTCAATAGTTTTTTCAAATTGGAATCATTACAAAAGTTTGATTGCTAGCAACGGCAGTCCGATAACGTCACGGAATATTTTCTAAATTTGAATTACTCCGTCGGTATACATAATAGGTACTTCACTACGAATTTCGAAAATCTAAATTGACTGACAAATGTTTTTAGAATTTAATCTTCAAAGCATGAAGTGTCTTATCAAAGCTCAAAACATCTGACATTTTAGAAATATATAAAATTACTGTAAGTTTAGTGTTATGTTATATGTTTTAATTCGTCTTTTATTGTTGTTATATTTTACAAAGAAAGGGAGTATAATAAAAACTTGGTTTTTATTGGTTAGTTTTTTAGATAAATTTAATATATTTTTCTCAATACTACTTTAATGTTCTTTTAAAGTGTGTATTAATTTCATATCAAAACCACCTATGCTCATCAGCAGGGAAAAATACTGTCTGCGGTGGTACAATAGAAAACTAAAGTAATAAACGGCGGAAGGGTTTATTTTGCTACCAAAACTGCTATTTTGCTATCATAATGTTTAAAAATATTGCATCTTTCTAATTGACTTATCTAATCTGTTTTGAATATCATGGAACATTCCACAATTATTGCATCTTCATTTTAAAATAAGTTTTTTTTAAATATCTAAAAATAAATAATAATATTTATTTTTATCCCTCCAACCCATGAGGTCCAATAACTTAAACGAAACAAATAAAACTCCCAAAATTGAGTAAATCACATAGATTTATTGCGACTTCACCGAGAATCGAACCCGGAACCCTCGGTGCGAGAAACCGATGGGCGTGACATAAATAAGGCCGGTAATTTTTAATTATTTTTAAAAGCTATTTTTATTTAGGTTTTGAAATAAACAATATTTTTAGACGAATCGCGTGGATGTGTAGAAATTTAATTCTCGAAGTTTCGCTGGATTCATATTACAGTGTCTTCAGGAGAGGAACATGTACATGTCTCTACACATCCATAAATTCCTCATAAAATATTTTTTCGATATCCTAATATGTCGAAAGACCGTAATATATAAACTTAAAATCGTTAATTATTTAAATGTCTATCAATTTACATAAACTATAGTTTCAAATAGTGCATCTATTGTTTTTGACAAAAGTCTGCGCTAAAGCTTGATGCTGTTTAATAACAATATAACAATAAGCACTGAAAAATCTTAACATTAGTACACTCTGTTGTACATGATCCAAGATAGTAATCGTTTGACTTGTTGAAGCAAACGAAATGTGCCCTCTATGTAAATATTCCGATCCTTAATTCAAGCTTTCAGTTTGGCATGTCATTTGAATTTCTCTACCAAAGAAGTATGCGAAAGGAAAATCTATTTTTTGTGGTTATGTGTGAGAATAATAGATAATATTTTGAAGTATTTACATTGCAGGAATCTTTTCCACCGGATAAGTCATGGGCGCACATCATACCAGGGGTGAATTCATCGCCATAAATATCCGCGCACATCTCTCGGGGTATTGTGTACAAGCGGACTTCTCGAAGCTTCTCTGCGAAATTTCCTCCAACCTGAAAATGTACAGGTCGATGTAAAATTAATCAAGGTATTAAAATACTCTACAAGTTTACACAGACCATGCTAAGAGTATAAACGAACCTTGCTGCATGAAAACTGTTGTAATATTATATAACGTTCTCTTTTTACTACTAGCCCGGTTTCCTACCATATTATGGGGTCTTGAAAATGAAATGTTAGCATGTTATTGATGTCGAATATTATTTTTATACTATACTCATACACATAATAAAATTAGAATTATTTTCACGAATGTCGTGTTGAATTGCAATTATTTTTATATATCGTCCCTGTATATACCTATAATTAATCCTATGTGACGTTTTAGTACATTCTAAGATAAACGAATGAAGCTGTTTTAAAAAATAATTGCACAGACTAGATTTATAAAAAATATTTTTCATAATTACTAGGCAGGATTTCCAGATGAACGGCAATGTTTTTTTTAGTATATCTCCATTATTTATATCAAAAATTGATAAATTGATTAGTTCATCTCAGAATGTACTAAACGTCACATAGGCTTTATTATATATACAGCGACGATATACCAAGTAAAAGACATGGATTATATATACTAGTATTTCATTGTGAATAAAACTGACATATCAAAACTGAACGTATAATTTGGTGGTTCTTCTGGGTACATTTTGTAATTATTCTGCGTATGTTTTGTAAGTACATACGAAATTATGGATGAACAAAACTTCGAGGCAAAAACATTGTTTTCTCAACTTATCTTTTTATGATGGATATTATTAGAATAAAATTATTTATGCACGTTATACAATACGGTATTCGCACAATTTTAACATAAAATAATTGGACTGTAGTATTAGCTACAGTACTTTGTCTGGATTATATTGCCTGGAGATATATTATCAGAGCGACATCACCTGGGTCTTAGACTACTGTTGTCATGGGTCTAGTGTTACATCGAAGTGAATATTATCGGTGAAATAATTAAATTAAAGTTACACAAATAAACTGTTTATTCTACGCAGTCTTCTGCATAATTTGATGCTTCCACTTTTACAAAATTATGTAATTTTTTGTCTTTTCCTTAAAAGAAAATCTTTACGGGTTAATTGAATCACGAACTCAATTTTTACATATAACTAGGTATTGTAGAATTTTGAACAGAATGATTACAATTTTTTTGCCTTTAGAATTTTTAATGTCAACGCTACGAAAAAAATACATAAAAAGCACATTAATTTTAAATCTACATCCTAGCTCATTTGTTCAATCATTTGGAAATACGTTCATCTGAATTTCAATAATTAAATAGCAGTTTCGCTGTTGAATCCCTCAGATATGAAAAAAAAATCTTTTAATATTTAATAGCTACAATTTTCGTGAGTTTTAACCTTAATAGATTTATATTGTATAAGACTCAGATATTATGTAACACCCAAAAGTATATAAAAATAGTAGGTAAAATAACATAATTTCTTATTTACCCATATACTTTAACGTTTTGTTGCGCTATACTTAATCGCATACGTAATGTACCTATTTATTTATCACCATTTTTTTTTGAGGTTGATTGGTTAGTTTATGCCGAAAACTTTCGAAAATTATCATACACGTTTAGATTTAGATTTAGATTTAGAAAACAACTCTTTTCATTGCTGGGGCGCCCCCTACCCTTTTGTTTTACTGTTTAGTTGGCAGCTGAGTCAGTTCATAATCATTTGGGATTCCGTTGAAATATTACAAAAAATACAATTAATAAAATAAATACTAACATTAATTTGGATATTTTAGCATTATAATTTTTTCCTAAACATAAATATGTTTTTGTTATTACGTTAAAATTTGGCTGTTTATCTTATGAGTGGATAAGAAAGTCAAATATTGTGAGTTCGAGAGAGAAAGAGAACCTGTGAGTTATTTTTCAGCCAGTCAATTAATTAGTATGTATTTTCATGAAACTTAATTATTATTATTCGGTCACTGCTCAAGTATAGAAAATGCAAAGTAAACACGAGAGAACGGTAAGTAAGAGTAAATCTCTAGGCGATTAAAAGTAAGAAAATAAGAAGAATACAATATCCCTACAGAAGAGTTTTCTACAGAATGGACAATTATTTTAGTGTTCGTTTTTGAAGACCCGAGGTCGGACACTTTTCCTTTAGATAGCGATTATTTTACATTAAAGTAGTAATTAAATCGGAAACCATTGATGAAGATACTCCCTGTGGAGGTGAAACTCTTTCAGAAAATTATATGGAGATAAATAATTATTCTAGTCTTATCATTGTCTCAGTTTGGAAGACTTCATTAATGCTTGTACGAAACATTTTCATGATTAAAATATTAGACTGGGGATGAATTATTATTAATCCCATTTTAGTTAGGTCTCATCCCGTCTTGTTTTAAAGTAATTAATCGAAAATAATCTCGTTTTACCGTAGTGTGTACAGATCGAGGAGGGATTATAAAGTATTGCTGCTTTATTACAAACTAGCTGTTCGTACCCGGCGTTGCGCGGGTTAAGGATTAAGTTGAAAATAAATTTGTGGGGGAAACAAAGGTTTGATTCGAACGGTATAGATTTGCTTCGAAAATATGTCAGGGAGAGAGGAAGGGGTATGAGAATAGGGGGGAAATATCACTTATGTTACTCGTCGAGTCCTAAAGAATAAGTTTCAAAATTTTGAGTCCGATCGGTCAAACGGTACAGATTTGCATCGAAAATATGTCAGGGGGAGGGGAAGGGGTATGAAAATAGGGGGGTATATCGCTTATGTTACCCGCTGAGTCCTAAAGAATAAGTTTCCAAATTTTGAGTCCGATCGGTCAAACGGTACAGATTTGCACCGAAAATATGTCAGGGGAGGGGAAGAGGTATGAGAATAGGGGGGGAAAATATCGTCTATGTTACTCGCCGAGTCATAAAGAATAAGTTTCCAAATTTTGAGCCCAACCGGTCAAACGGTACAGATTTGCATCGAAAATATGTCAGGGGGAGAAAAAGGGGGAAGAATAGGGGGAAATGTTGCCTATGTTACCAATCGGCAACCAACCAAAGCATAAGTATGCAAAATTTGAATCGAATCGGACAAACGGTGTGGATTTTTATAGAGAACAGACAGACAGACAGACAGACAGATATTGAGTTTTATAGGTATAGATTACATTTGAATCACCTCCACCCCTTTCTAACAAGGTGAGTACTTCATAATGGCTCCGGACGATTTGTAAATTAAGCATACTATATCGTAAATATTTAATCAAGTTAATATCGCTACTATCGCTATTCAGAGCTACAAACATTTTGATGCTAACATTGAACTTGTCCAACTAGCATTAAAAATTCTGTCTGGCAGTTTGAAATTTATTGTTCTATGTTGTTTTATGGTTGTAAATGTGGATACAAATAAGGATCGCTACAATTAACAGTGAATATTTAACAAAATTAACTAGGTTTTCAAAAAAGAATTCTCGGGATTGAATACGATAAGCGAAGCCTTCTGCAGCGTTTTTCTGTACGTCTAAGTCTGTAGGAAATCTTCGACCTCTCAAAACATCCTTGAGTTCCCACCATGATTTGATGAGAAAACCATAACTCATGATCAAAGAAGACGCCGATGCGACGGAAAATCGCCTATTCGCTAGAAGCTTCTTTCGAGCTTGCTAAATCTTCTCGTCCGTGGTGGAAGTTGGTGGGCGTTCTCCTTCCTCTTCGTGCATCACACTCGTCCGGTCTTCGATTCACAAAAAAAAATTAAGTGATAAAGATGAATTTAAGCCCCTCTAGCACCCTCCGATAAGAGAAATCGGGTAAGAGCTTGATGTACCTCCTTGGTGCAAACTGCTAGTAGAGCGGACATGTTTACATTGTAATATCCGGAGATTTCACACATGTGATCGCAGTCGTACTAGCGCCCTCAAACATGCAAGCGCAGAAGGCAGTATGGCTATCTTGAAGTTGTGTTTTGTCGAAAGTGCAGATAATTTTTGACTCGCCCTCGTACCTATAATTGCAATACTACCCCCTTTCTTTGCTTAGAATAAATAATCGGCAACTGCATAAAAAAATGTCAGTAGTGTAAATTCCGAGTATAATCTTTACTCAAACAGTATCAAATAAATGTAAAAAATTCGAGAGGTAAAGATGTAAGCCTGTAATTTAGGGCTCGAGAATTCGAGACCACCAGGTTAGCTTTGTTTAAAAATAGTTAGAATATCGATGTGACACGCATTCATGGACGCATTTCGACGAGTATTTATTTCCAGATATATGTAATTAATCAATTTTATGACTCGTGTATACGGAATGCGACAAAACGAGGTAGACCCAGATGTTTTAGTTAGAGATAAATCTCAGTAGGTACCTATCGTGTGCACGTGATGAATTTTTGATTTTCACATAAACTTTGAAATCACTGCTTGATATTGATATTGCAATATAACTAAAAACCCATGTATATGACGTACGATCGAAAAAATCTTTGATTCGCGCGTATATACGTCACATAAAACCATAAATACCTGCTTGTATTCATTCCGAAAAGTTTTTAAACAGATTAAATTGTGAAAATTTATTTCGTTTTATCGACCTTTATTCACATTAACGGTTTCATTAAAATCGACTTAACGAACGAACTGTGATCAACAGACTGATGTTTGAACATCACACAACAGGCGTGATGTGAGATCCGAGACAATTGGGAGATTTGGTGTATACAGAATGGATTACTAAAGACGAGAGTTGTAACCAAAATATCTCGTGCTATCGTAATCCCTGTTGTTTGTTTGTTTCGAGACGAAAATCTCACAAAAATTACCCCATTATGAAAAATTTGCGATTAATAAACTTTGAAGAGAATAAAAAGGCCTGATATTTTTTCATTCGGCATGAATTGTTTTTTTTTTTTTATTTTTTTAAAAAAAAATAGAGATGTGAACACGGAATACGTGTCACATCAATATTCTTACTATTTTCAAACTAAGCTAAGCGCTTGTACTATGAAAATAGGACTAACTTGCTAGTCTGGAGTGAGGATCGAACCCGCAACCTTTGGATCACGAGGCCAGTGTCCTAACCACAAGACCAACAAGCTACTCGTTTGATACTGGAATATTTCTCAATGGAGGTGAGAATAATGTCTGAATATTTTGAACATTGAATAGACTTAAACAATCTACCCAAAGCCCCCCGTCCAGGTGTCCCTTAGTTAGTCCACCCCAAGACTATCCCGAGATGGGGCTAAAAATCGGTAAAAAAGGCTTGAAAGTTTAGTTTCACGTACCATACTTTGAATTCGCCATCTTTGGGCTCACCCCGCCTCTCCGGGTGCGTAAATCATTATTTAAGTTGTTATAACTGGAAAATAAACAAGTTTTCCAACGTGACATAAAAAGCGAAAGCAGATAAAATATGGTATCCATTTAAAATGGCAATTACATTACATTCGTTGACGTAATCTTGTGTTTTTATTATAATACATCGACATGATCGAGCAGCTTCGAAAGAAATTCTTTTGCTTATTAGAAATGCGCAGAGCAGGAGAATATCCTACATTCATGCACCATGAAGTACCGCTGAGGGAATGCAATTATCGCAGTCTCGAGTCGCGCAGACAGGAATTGCCTAGTCATGTTGGCGGTCAAAATTTTGAGAAGTAAAATTGACGCTCCGAACTTGCTAGAGAACTATGCCTTGTATGTACCAAATAATTATTTGCGAAATCGAGGTCATTTCATGTCCCAAAATGCAGAACGGATGTAATGAATAAGCACACCGTACGTACATAACGCGTAGTCTGCAACTCTAAATGAGTTGAGCGATCGTGTCGATATATTTAATGATACTATTGAAAGCATCAAACAAAAGATCGCCACCATATAGGTACTTGCTTCACATCGTAACTTGCGTAGTAAATGGAGCAATATGTTATGCGATTATAAAAATAAATAAATAAATAATACCATAAATAAAATACTGTAAATGGTGCTCTAAATACAATTATGGCCAATAAGAATCTGTCAAAGGAAGCAAAACTAGCGGTACATAATGGCGTTCTAGTGCCAAACCTGATGTTTGGAAATGAAGCCTGGAACTAGCAAAGAAGGAATGAAAGTACACCGAATGCGGTCGCTAAGACACTTGTGTTGAAAATCTTTTGTCGATAGGTGAGGAATGTACAAATTAGAAGTGAATGTAATGCTGGCTGTAGTATGGTAGATAGAATAAAGAAAGGGTTTGGTCATGTGGAACGTATGAGCGAGAAAAGGCTAAGAAAATGGCTAAGAAAATACATGAGGTGAGTGTTGAAGGTAACAGAATTAGAGGGCGTCCGCAAAAGACCTAGCACGATCAGTTAATACAAGTATTTGAGGATGGCTCTGTTAAAAGCCGAAACAACCGTAGAACTTGTATGAGAGGATATATGAATGTAGCCGAAGCAAAAGTGGTGTGCTAAGATAGAAGAAAATGGCCTTCTATCCTCTCTGCCTACCCCTGATGAAACAGTGTGATGGCGAGAGAGAGAGAGAGAAAGAGAGAGAGAGAGAGAGAGAGAGAACTGTCAACTGTTGGAAAAAAACCAAATTACTTTCCGAACAACCTTACAGTTTAAATTAAAATAATATCATCAAAAATCACATTATATGATTAAAAAGCGTTTTAATATCATAAAAAAACGTTAAAAAGTATTGCAAATTTTCTTGCATACATTTCTTTATTATTAAAGTACAGTTTTATCATCATAATGCTATCTTTATACTCGTAAGAAAATATATTCTGCCTACATGTAAAAATTCAGAATCAATCACTGAAAAATAATTTTTGACCGCGGGCTGTCGATTAATGCTTTTGTTTTCTTAATTAATATGTTCAGTTCAGTAAATGATGTTCAGTTTAATACCTATCTAAGCTATCGTCCTAAAAAATTGAAGTCTAGCATTTACATTCTGATATAAATAATAATAAAAACCCATATTTTCGAACAAAAACGCCGAAATATGCATTTCCAGGGAATGTCCAGCCGTAACGAATCTTGAAATCGATTTTGTGCTCACTGCCTTTCGCATAAATTTTAACGGCTCAAACTAGAATTAAACCTTGGAATTCAAATCCTTGTCAAGCATTTAACGACTTTTGCCACCGCCGTCAGATTTCTTAAAATTTTATTTGGCTAAAACTTTTAAAGTAAGCGTTTGTAACGGCTAACGAAATTTTAAATTCGACCAAAGAATTAAATTTGGCTGAAGTTCATCTTATAAGTTCACACATATACATCAACTCATTTCTGAATGCGCTTGTGAAATATACCTAATTTTATACAAAATCACTTCGGTAGACAACTAGCGCCATCTTTCGGTGGGCTAATTACTAATTAACTAATTTCCCATATTATATAGCTTTGATTTAATAATTATGCTGGATTAATTGATTAATTAGTAAATTGATTCATGTACCTATTGTCATCGAGAATACGTCTGTGATTGGATTGGACATTGCGAAGCGGGTGAAATATCGATTATAAGATTTAAAAATATTAATGTTATTTTAAGAAAAAGGAAATGTATGTACATTTGTACTTTTCAAGATGATCGGAACATTGAAGAGATATATTTATGATATATATAATATTTTAATAATATATTTGCGTATTCACCATATAAGTAGCCATCGTTCGAAAGCTTCTTTTGAAAATCGGATTTGACTAAATTTACTTGTAGACGGTGACCTGTCTAATAGAATTAGGTCAGCCACGGAATACAATGACGGCGCTCCGCAGATGAATAGATTGTTCCTCGTGTTCCAGTTTTTCCCTTTATTTTCCTTTTCCAATCATTCGCTCTTTTCAGCGGAAACAATTTATTTCAACTTTTTATTTGAAAACTTTTTATTGCATCCAAACTAGGCAGTGAAACAATACGTGAGGTATTCGCTTTGTTCGCTGAAATTAACTGCAGCATTGTGAGGTGTGCGCGATTGGATAAGATTTTTTTTTTATTAATTGAGCTACAGCGGTGCGAGGGAATAATTTATTCTATTTGGGATAAAATTGGTTGGTGAATTCTTACCGTAGTATGACCCCATCCCACTACTATCGCTCGAGTCCAAGGCGGAAGCTCCTCTCCTTGCATCGGTAAATCGATGGACTGGATAAGATCACTATATTCTAAAGGAGATTCCATCTACAATAAAATAAAATCTTATTAGTGGCATCAAAAAAGATCAAACGGTTTGAAGTATAAAATTGTGGTTTATCTCATTCTAAACAACGCGATGTTGGCATAGTCTTTATGAACCCTTTTCTTTCAAAGGGTTAAGAGTAAAGCGAGGAGATTTACGAGATAATAAAAGAAAAACACCGATTAAAGGACAGAGAATTAGATTTAAATTATAAAAAATTATGGGTGGAATAAAAACTTCTGGCCTGATTAAATAAAGTGTATTATTAATATGGTGGTGGTATTTTCTTCCACGACATTGTGGTCTCCATTTGTTGTATATAAGTGTCGCAAGAATTAGAAAAGTATAATACGTCAATATAAAAATCCTGTAACTTGAAATAAAAAGGAAGGCAAATGTAAAAAATATTTAAAATATTGATAAACGTGCTGAAGAAAAAAAAAGTTTATATTTCACCTCTACGAGTGCGATATCATTTTGGAAGGAGGAAGTGTAATTCTGGTGTCTGATGAGACTTTTAGCCGCGAGTTGAGATCCACCTTTACGGTGGTAGCTAGAGCCGGCCCTGATGCTGAGAAAATCAATCAGAATCATTCCACTGGCACCGAAGCAATGACCAGCTGTTAGGATCCACTTAGAACTCAGGATGCTGCCACCACAAAGGTGGTTACCGAAATACTGAACAGAAACCTGAAATTTATTTTGTTATTAAATTATAAAGAATTTTTGTAATATTGTTGAGGTCTACTAAAGGATAAAAGTTAACGTTTGTAGAAAAACTGAACAGACATATATTGAGAATTTATCATGTTATTGAAGAGTTACATTGTTGTTGGGATATTAAACAGATTAAATAAACTTCAAATTTTACTGTTTAATCATTTAACTGTGCCTCAGCGGATAATTATCACGACCAAACCATAATCACCTATTTTTTATACTATAAACAAATTCAAAGGATATCATATTTATTGACGGAAACATTAGTAAGTATCGTTAAGCGATATCTTATAGTATTTCCCCAAGAAAACAATTATTTTCAATAAATTTAACGGAATTAAAGGGGACAATAATAGAATAGGATCGTCAAAGACATTGTGTACGTGAATCTAGAAAATTGAATACAATATATAGAATAACCAATTCATCAATTCAGGGTTACGTGAGAGAGGGGGGATAAACTAGTCTGAGCCAACACAATCTCTGATCCCTTCTTTGCTTACTTCTTTAAAGATTCAGGATGCTGCCCTTTCTTTCTAGTCAGAGATTTTCAATAAATAAAAGGCTTAAAGGTTTTTATTCAAATGTTTCAAGAATGTCTTGTGAAAATTTTTCTTGGTTATAATATACTGTATGGAATTTAACAAATATTTATTTTTCTATGAGTAAAACTTTCGTCTTAAACCTAATTTTACATTTATATAATTACTAATACCTATTGGTATATAAAAAAAATAGGTTTATATATTAATTTATTTATATATACCTAATTTTACTTTTATATAATCGATTTGGTTTTCCCGATTAATTTCAACATTTTTTAAGTAAGTTCAAATTTTTAAGAACACAATTACTAGATGTCGCCGCTGGTTGTTGTCTTTATTGTTAGACTAGAGTGTGGAGCAATATTCTTTTTATGTATATATGACTTCCGCTTTGGACTATATATATATATATAGAATTATTAACATATACACCGGAATACGCCTGTAAATTATTTCAATTTATTCTCATTTAAACTATGAATATTTTTTAATCCTTCTGAAATAAATTGTTATAGTCTTTTTATTCAAAAAAGACTTCTAAACATAGTTTCCCATACAATTAGATTCTATAATTTGAAGAGATGTCTATAATTTTTCTTAATTAATATGAATAAAATTAATCTTGTTTGTTGTTGCAATTTTCGTGTGAAAGAATCAGATTCCAACATTCAAGGAATCAATTTTTAGCCTCCAGAGAAATTTAATCCCTACATGATAGCTCCGATTTGGAATACCAGATGGTTTAGTTGGATTGTTAGATGGAGAGAACTATAAATGCCGGATATTTTTTTATTTGAAGTTTGAATAGAAAATATATTGTAAATTATTTTAATCTGCAATAAATTATTTGAGCTATACAGTTATACAGCTGCCTGACTAGGAGATTAGGAAACGCTTCATAAAAGTAACGAATAGACCTAACTCATAACTACTGTCTAATTACTACCTTGATAAATTAAATTATTCTAATTACCTTAATTAATCTAACTACTAGATTAGTAAGTAGTAAGTAATTAATACCTTTACAATGAACAATTAAAATATATAAAAAATAACTAAAGGATTGTATTACTATTCCGTTTCAAAGAGTATACTAATAATGATTTATTCTTTCGTTTTATGTACCAACACATGTTATGTTCCCATCCTATGATGCTTGTCCTGGACTGTATCTCGAAGATCTATGTAGGTGTCTCCATTCGTCTCACCAATTATTTTAGGATTTTTATTTGGCCCTTTCTCCGACTTTTTCCCTCAATCTGTCCCTCAATTTTCTATCCCCTTCCATTGTCTATGGTATGAATTATATATCACTTTTCTATCTCTCAATCGTCTAAGAACTTCTTAATTTTTAATCTATCCGTTCAGTTTATTCTTTTTTGTATAGTTTTAGGTTTTAACGTATTTTTCTTTCTGGTTAACTGTCCAGGTTTCATTTGCATAAAGAACAATGCTTAGATGTAAGTTTTAATTAATTCCTTTCTGTGTACCTATATTACATTGAGGTCAACCAGAAATATTTTATATTCTGTAACAAAGAGCCTGCGCGAGAAGATATATGAATGTGGTGGAAGCTAAAGTGGTTTGCCAAGATAGAAGAGTGTAGCGTTTTATCCTCTTTGAATACATCCGTAGAGTAACGGTGTGATGGTTATTTTTCTAAACAAAAGTATTTTTTTTTGATTTTGTAGCGGTGTGATGGTTGGTTATTTTTGCAAAAATAAGTAAAATTAATTGTTTGATTTCTAAATTAATAGAAGAATCATGAGAATCTACGATAATACGTTAGCAGATCTACAATGGATAAATTTACAGTACGATTATCGTTTTGTTCTTCAACTGATATTAACAATTATTTAAATATTTAATATTTTTATAATTAATTTGATATTTTTCCATTTTTATTGCGAAATTATACGTTTTGAAGGCCTGGAAAGGTTACAAACTAGAGGAGACATTTTATATTCCCATTCAACGCATGATTGGCTTGATATGGCTCGGGCCTTTCTCAAACGACCTTCTTAATTTACATATTTTTGGCAAGTTTGTTTTCCTTTCTTACAACAAAGGGTTGGGAATTGAATACTGGTCTATTGTCACCGATTCAAACACAACTGAACATTGATTGATGCCCCAAGAATTTATTTACATTTTTTTATCCAATCAAAATATGTACGCTCGAAAGCGTGACAATTTTTATTGATATATTTTTATAGAAAAATTTATTTAGATAAAAAATAAAAATAAATGTGTACGTAAAATTTACGTCAAATTATTGAACGTATTGTGATAAACATGCTTGATAAAACTTCGATTGTCGAGTTAGCGTCAATTATTTTAATTTTCGTAATCAATCGAAAATATTTTATACTTTGATTTTTTCTACAAAAATTGATATAATTAAATAAATGAAATAAAGAAAACTTTTAAAAAGTAGTTTTGCTCATGCAGTCAAACTGAGAACCGAATAAAATAATAATTTATATTGGTTAGAATAAGTTTAACACAATATTTAAATTAAAATGAGTTATTTTGAATGTTTCAATTGATTTATTTATTATAAAAGACAAAAAAATCTATATATTAGGTCCTTACATATGAAATTGGCGTTTTGCCGTACTGGCAAATTTGATCTCAAATATCTTCTCTTTGGTTAGGAATTCCAAATCCAAATTTATACAGCTATTTCCTCATGTATTTGTGTTTTGAAAATTATAATTCATTTGTTTTTTCCTCAATTGTTTTTTTCTTTGCGTCACTCAGTTTTCAAAATGAAAAACTTGAAATATCGCGTTATTTACGAGTACGAGTTCCACGTGGCCAGTGCTGCAGAAACGGCTCGAAGGATTAATGATGTGATGGCCGACGGTTTGCCGCAAAGAAAACACAGTTGGTTTTTGTTCCAACGTTTCGTTCTGGAAATTTCGACCTGAGAACAAGCCCCGGGACGGCCGAAGGACCAAAGTTGATAACGAAGAATTGAAGGCTATTGTGGAAGCGGATCCATCGCAAACCACATCTGAGTTAGCTGCAGGCTGCGGTGTTAGTGATAAAACTGTTTTAATCCACTTGAAGCGAATTGTTAAGGTGAAAAAGCTTGAAAGGTGGGTACCTCACGAATTGAGTGAAGCAAATCAACAAACGCGCGTTGACTGCTGCGTTGCATTACTCAACCGGCACAATAATGAAGGGATTTTAAATCGAATCATTACCCGTGATGAAAAGTGGATCCTGTACGATAATCGGAAGCGCTCATCGCAATGGCTGAACCCTGCCGAACCAGCCAAACCATGCCCCAAGCGAAAATTGACTCCAAAAAAGTTACTTGTGAGCGTTTGGTGGACTAGTGCTGGTGTCGTTCACTACAGCTTTCTTAAATCTGGCCAGACGATTACGGCAGATGTCTATTGTCTGCAAACTGCAAACCATGATGGAAAAGCTAGCTGCTAAACAACCGAGGCTGGTAATCGCTCTAGGCCACTGCTGCTTCATGATAACGCTAGACCACACACTGCACAACAGACGGCTACAAAATTAGAGGAACTTCAATTGGAATGTCTAAGACATCCACCGTACCCTCCGGACCTTGCCCCAACAGATTACCATTTTTTTCGAAATTTGGATAACTTCTTACAAAGGAAAAAATTAAACTGCGATGGGGCAGTCCAAACCGCCTTCAAAGATTTTATTGATTCCCGTCCGAATGGTTTTTTTAGTAAAGGGATCGATGAACTACCTATGAGATGGCAAAAGTGCATAGATAGCAATGGTACATACTTTGATTAAATAAATATATTATAATAAAAAAAAGTCGGCCTTATGTTCCTCCCATACTAAACGCCAATTTCATATGTAAGGACCTAATATTTGCTAAACTGATACTAATAGAATATTGTGTAGTCACTCGCTTACCTGGACGGTATTTTATTCCCTGAATCATCCACCAATAATAATGTATAAATTCTACATATCGTAGAATCAAAGCGGTTAACTCGCCGATACAGAGAATATTACAACACTTCAAGCGTAAGCAATTAATTATTTTTTATTGGAAACTCCACAAAGCATAGCCATCACGTGGTATCGATTGATCATCGATCAATTCAAGTTTTACTTCTTTGTTTAAATTTTTTAAAATGGTTTATTACAAAATATTCACCGACATAATTCTCAATCCACTGCCGAATTAGAATGCAATTATCGAGGAACTAAAAAATTAGCATTTATCATTACATTTTTTCTATTTTTTTTTAAATTTATTTAATGTATAATAATACAAATACAGTTCTTATATATTTACATATCAAATTAACATTTTTTTTAAATACTTTGTAGTCATGTAGACCTCATCAGTGAAGAGAAGCTCTTGAGTCTGATGTGGGAGCCACAGTTCTTATTTCTTATTATAATATATAGGTAATAGGTACATATGCGAGTTATTTATTAATACGGTAAAAAAGGTAAATTGATAATGAAGTATTTTGAAAAAATCAGGTTTAAGTGATTTATGAATTAAAGTTAAGTAAAAAAGGTAAATTGATAATGACGTATTGA